>JASFCX010000108.1:0-20690 GCA_036937015.1 Crucibulum parvulum | reverse complement strand
CGAATAATTTGTATGACGGCAAATATCGTTGATAAAATGAATTGAAGAGTCATGGCCGAGATGATAATCCTATGCATACTAGATTCCTCCAAACATTTGATGTTAGTTTGAAATGAATTATACGATCCGAGGCTGAGCGTCAAGAAACATACCATAAAGTAAAGAGGAAACAACGACTGCCGCGAATGAGGCTGCCTGAACGGATAAGTCACCCATTTTGTTCCAGTCATTAGTGTCACCCTCGAGTAAAACAGAATCAAGTTTCGTTATATGCCTACCAGAGCGGTACCGCACAGCTATTTCATGAGGTGGGCTATCAAGTTTGTACGGGGGATAAGGATCATTTACTCTCATTGTACTTGTACGACGTCGCAGCATCGAACGAAGCTTGTGGACAGCATAGGTGGATCTATATGCCAATGATTGATGCGGACACTTTTGCGAGGGTTGGGCATGATGCGATATCACCTCCCTGAACTACGAGAAACAGGCTTTCCAGGTTCCGATTTGATTTCTGCGGGGGGCCAGATATAATAAGCGATAGCTAGATGATGGAGTGATGATTATTATCTCGAAGCCGTCGTGTAAGAGAATATTTGTAGTCAGAATGTCATAGATTAAGTGTTCTGCACAGAATCCGAGTCAGCAATTACTGACAGCAATGGGATTTCGTACAAAAAGCAGTACGATGTGGATCCGGCGCCTGTATATTGACAGAAAGATAGAGGAGATAGTCTCTGAAAAAGAAATCAGATCTATGATTCTTGAAGTGGATTCGAACTATCTTTGAATGTAACTGACAAAAATCAGTTCCGCTCGATGACTTATGGCAGCCCACAGCGGTGCTGTTTGCCGGATCCTGGACAGATGCGCATTACGTGGTTTTATGCCCGGGGCTCAAATAATATTTCATGCACCTACATATAGGTTCGAACCCGAGATCCAGGTCGTTGATGAGCCAGAGGTCTGTTGAAACATACTGTATGCGCTAATCTATGAGCGTTCCCGATCCGTCTCCCGCGGTTCGGAGACAGCGCAATTACATTTCGTTATTGCCGACCAACATTTTACTACAGTGCGCGTTCTGATGTTATTGCTAAAGACTAAACACTCCAAACCGGCGATCGCAACTATTTTCGGTGTTGCAAAATGGTGTGCATACAATTTTGCACACCATTTTGCAACACGGAAAATAGTTGCTGGTCCGGAGTGAAACTAGTTGGTATTCACCTTCACGTGCCACTTATGTAACCCTCAATAACTTTCTTCTTCCTCGAACTCGTCGGCGCGGTCTCACGGGCATCTGTCTGCTTCCCCGTGAAGTTTCTCTTCAAGTTTGAGCTGCCGGCAGTAGACGTGGTCACAGCAGTGACGTCCACTAGCTTTCACTTGGCGGTCTGGTTGTAAGCTCATTGGAACGCGTTAGGTTGAAGCTCTCGGTCGCAGGATCGTGGTTGCAGTAGCTGAAGATGTACTCGACTTTGTACTGGTAGGATTGACTATAGGCTTTCTATCAGCATCGAATGGATTGTCGAGGGCAGCCGTCTCCTATAGCTCTTCGACTTCAACCATGATGATCGCACCCCATCCACCCGTCTCCTCTTCTTCCTCTCCCCCGGCAACAACACCACCACCTCCTCCCTACAGCCATCTCAGGTGACATTGCGCCTCTCATGACATATATTGTGGGACAGGGATTCGACGCCTTCGGCCAATTCCCCTTCACTGCCAACCCACCGCAAGCAACCAAGGTCGTACTCCTCCGTTGTGTTGGCATTGCTGCCCTCGAGCTCCTTGGTCTCACTATCAGCTCTCTCTCGCACTCAGCAGAATCACCTCCAGTTTGTGGATTTGGACGAGGGGAGTGAGTGTCTGGTCCTGTGCAAGGCTGTCTGCATAGCTATGACGAAGAAGGACATGGTTTGGTTTGATATCCACATGGGATTCACCAAGGGATCTGTCTAGTCTGAGCAGGAAGAGCAGCAGGGTCTGCGGTGCTAGTGGTCTTATGGCCAAGTTTTACTATGTGAGTTAGCATTATACTCCTGTTATCTCATTCATCTGATTATATTTTGCAGAGAAACTGTTGACGTGCGAATGGCGACTTCTCTTGCCTCCGACATGCTACTCCGATACCTCACAACCTATCTCACCTGCTTACTCCTCACATTCCTCTGCTCTCGGGCTCTGACTCTCACCATCCTCTCCACCGTTGCCATTCTTATGATCATCCAAGGCCTGTTCTTGAGGTTTCGCCTCGCCCCTTCTTGCAGAGCACGCACAGACTGGCGTCACAGCCACTCTTACTAAGCGTGCTGTCTCCGCCATCGTCACCGTCAAGCGAGCACGAATGCTAGTGCCATGTTTGCCGAGCTCAATGACACAGCAAAGAAGCTCAACAGTACTTATGTGAGGTCTCACCTCCGCGATGGCCCAATCCATCATGATGAGCATGTTCATGCAGGGCTTCTGGTTCAGTGCCAAACTCGTTCGTGAGGGACGAGTGAGCGCCAGAGATGTCATGGCCGTCTTCTGGGCTTGCCTTATCGCCACCAGCAACCTACAGATGTGCATCCCCTAGTTATTGTACTCGCTAAAGGCAATTTTGCCATGATCACTCTTGTCTCTTCTAGATGAAGTGCCAGCATAGTCCTCCACTCCCATCACCCCCACTTCGCACCAACTGCCCCCTCAACCACTCGATTCTTCTTCAGTACCACCTAACCACCCAAATCCCGCACTCTCCACAAATTGCCCCCGCAAAATGTACTGGCGAGCTCGCCCTACACAATGTCACTTTTGCCTACCCCTCCCGTCGCACTTTCCCTGTTCTCACCGATGCCTCCCTCTCCCTCCCAGGGAACGAAACGACTTTCATCGTCGGCTCTTCGGGCTCAGGCAAGTCCACCGTCGTCCACCGTCGCCCAGCTCTTCATGCGCATGTATGAGCCCCAGCACGGAAGTGTTATGCTCAACGAGCAGGATGTGAGGTTCTTGGATGAGAGTGGATGCAGATGCATGCCGCTAGTGTTGGCCAGGGCACGCAAGGTGGGGTCGTTATCCTTGATGGAAAGAGTGTCCTGGAGAATGTCGCTCTTGGTGTGGTTGGAAGGTACCCTGGTAAGGAGGAGGTTGAAGAATCCTGCCGGGCTGCTCTCATGCACAAGTTTGTTAGGGCCTTCCTGGGGGATACGATACCCTCCTTGGATCAGGCACTGGTGTCGAGTTGAGTGGAAGACAGAAGCAACGCCTTGCAATTGCAGGGGTCAAGCTGAGATACACAAGTGCTGGAAGTAGCTTATAGTCCTGTCACTGGACATGCACATTATCCTCTCTGTGTCTGTTCTGCTGCTATCCTTCAACTTGTCTAAAATTTAAAACGCGACCGTCGGCTTTTTCTCGCAAGTGAATTGTTCTCGTCGTAGATAGGTCGATTTATGAGAGTACTATGTACGTATTGATTATATGCATGATGGCTGATAATTTGGATATCCACTTCAGCCCTTGCAAGGGCAACCTAGCTGTGTCGAGGAATAATTCCCTCCACAATTCGAGCAGTGAATGATTTCAGAAGGCATCTGCATTTACATGACGATGTTAGCTTTAGCAACTAATGCAAATTATAATAAGATAGCTTACATTTGATGTCGATTGAGGTGCTGGTAGAATGGTAATAAAATTGGTTGTTCAAAATGGTGTAGAGTTGCGATTGATGTCAAAACACAAAGGCTACTGGCAACTTTATATATCGCAAACTGTTACACCTATTTGCGAGAGTGGGCGATTCAAATGACAATAGATAAACACCCTTGTGATTGTACACATATCCTAACCACGGGGGTATGAAATGGAATGGAAGCATGGCATCATCCATTTGCCATGTACGAGCTGAGAGAACCAAAAATGGGTTTTCATCTTGCATAAGTTTTTATTGTACTGTGCCATGTAGCATGGCCGAGTGTTCAGTCACGCTCAGTAAAATGAAGATCGAGGGTAGCCATGCTGCATTATGCTGCAGTCACATAGTACACCGCCAGATGAGTGATATCCGACTTTGTAGCCCTGGGATCCAAAAAGAATCAATGAGTTGGAGCTCCATCGCCCAACAACTAGTTGTCATATAGTCCTGATGTCATAATAATCTTCTTTTGCTGGTATGCTCGCGACTAGGGCTGCACGCTGAAGCCGTAGCTACGGCTACCATACGGCCGTAACGGCCGTAGTACGGTGACACGGGTTTTGTAACGCGTCTCTGATTCTGCGCGTCAGTGGACTGAGGTTACATGGGCTTGACAACGCGACTCCGACTCCGCGCGCGAGTGAAAAACAACTTTACAACGCGTCTATGATTCTGTGCATCAGCGAACCGAAAGTTACCATTACTCTCCCTGAATTATGGAGTTTATTGGCATAGTGGATAAATTTCTCCTAAGTTGCAGCTCACTCACATGTCTCTTGCATTCCAGTTCAAACATTCTACAAAAATACCAAAACTGCCATGCTTTTATGGATCTTAAGGCATGATTTGGAGCATTTCTGGGTGATATATTCTGCATAATATGCTTTAAAAACAGGTACGTCGTAGCTCTATCATTCAGAACACCGCCATATTTCATCATGTCTGCTCAGTGCGCTCTAGGATCTGATAGTCAGCTCAAAGATGCGAACGATATCGAATTCTTCCTATCTGAGAGTGATGAAAAACCCATTAAGAAGCCAGATACGTGCTTAGCACTTTTGTTGCTCCCCGAGCATCGTTGATTTTGAGCTGACTTGTCATTATGATAGACTTGAGGCATGGATCTCGAGTGAAAAAGACTCAGAAACTTATCGAGTCTCTTGCTGAAGAGCATCTAAACGAATTCGGTCAGCCTCTGAAAGCCAGCTCCTCAGTGTCTCATCACCAGCGACGTCCGAAGATAGTAAAGAAATCAAACCTTGCATCGACTTTGGAAGAGACACTTTCTGATTTAAACGACAGCGACCTCGAAATAGTTTCCTCTGATGGGTCCTCTTCATCCGATTCTGAAGAAGATGTTATGCTATCCAACACCAAGGTATGCTTTCAGTTTTATAACATTTCTATCTATTTATAAAAGCCGTGACCGTAGAAAAGCCGTAACGGACGGTTATTTCCCGTTCCGTACCGTGAGCCTATGAAAAAAGTTTCTACGGTACGGCGTGCAGCCCTACTCGCGACCTCATACTGTCCACAACCCTGTAGTGAGTCACATCCCTGAAATCAAGATGGCCCATCAGCTCAACTTCATTTATGCATGTTCTGAGTAGAGCAAAACCTTTGGACCTTCGGATTTTAGTTTAGAACACATGTAAGGAATATAATAATTTTATGAGTTCCAGTTGTAACTAGTGTTGGCAAAGTTCAGTTCTGAACTGTGGTTCGAACTCAAACTTGCCCGAATGGAACCATTAGTTTTATGAGTTCTGGTTGTAAAATTATCAATATTCTATGATCATGAGTCAATTTTTGAGCTTTGTTGAGATCTCAACCCAGAAGTGGGTCAGCCATAGGAGAGTGATTAAGGATTGCCAAGCCTGTAGGAACTACCTTAGGTTGCACTTGTACAGTTGCACCTGCAAACATATGAGCCATTGACTCATTAATATAACAATATTTTGCTGCTCCATTTTGCATATTTTCAGAAGTCAGGTAGTCTTTTATAGATAAATGTGCAAATTGAACAATTTGCTGTCCATTTCTATTAGATTCAATTACAATGAGACCTTGTAGTAGTTTAAGCAACAAATCCAGGCTATGAATTTTTTGCTTTTGATTAATGACCATAGACTGTTTTGGTGCAATTCTTATGACCACTACCTCAGCCAGCTCATTTAGAGATAATGGTCTGAATGAAAGTGCTAACCACTTCAAGGCAGCCATTTCATTCTCAGTTGAATTATTCCTTTTCCCAGTTCTTATCAAGATCTGATCATATGCTTCCCTCAAATATCTTTGGTAATGTCCTTAACTGTGCTTGCACACTGTCTTGAGTATCATATTCTTGAAGTTCACTAAGTTGCAGTACAATCCATTGAACCTTCACATGTGTGTTAATTAGTATGATAAAACAACCTATAGGCTAAAATAAAGCTTACACTCCATTTGCTTTATTCAAGAGTGTATTTTTAACTTCTTTTTTAACCCAAGATTCCCAGTTTGACAATTGGTTATTATCAAGAAAAGTTGATTCCAAGTATGCTTGAATGTCACTATTGCTATTCAAGACAATATTATCCATATCTTTCAGATGTTGCTCTATCACATGTGAATTTTGACTAGTAGCCAAGAAATGTAATGTTTATGTCTTGTTTTGATAGTATGATTCAATCCTAGAAAGAAAATATCTTATTTCTTTCTCAGAATATTCATCAAGTGCATCCAGAACCAGGTAAACATCTCCAAATTGCAGCATTAACTCATCTAGAATTAACTGAAATTTGTGGAGAGGCAGTTGTTTTTCACCATCACCATATAACTGTATTACCCTGTTTGGTAATAATTTGAGCTGTAATATAAGTTGTTTGATAAAAGAGCAAATGAATGCTCTATAAATTTGAAGTTCAGTTTGCCCACTTCTAGCATCAAAAAAGAAGTATACACCAGCAGAATTTTTTAGTTGTACACAATGTACTTGGATATCTTGAATGATAGTTGAATTAAGATCAGATGTTAGCATTGACTTATATAGTTTTAATTGGGGCTCCCACTTTAAAATATTTTTTTCCACTACCTGCTAACTGGCAAGGATAGGTGAGTGTAGACTGTTGGTCTGGTAATAGTAAACCTACATTTTCCAGATATCCATAAGAATAAGTCCTATTTATGTTTCCATTCTTTGTATTTTTCCCCATTAAGGAACCAAGCATCTGTACTTGAAAGATGTTTTCACAAGCTTAATTAAAGTTTTTTGAAGAGTCTGGTGCAGAAAGTCATTTATAAATGTCTTTTCTGAAGTTATCTAAAAGTAGTGGAATGTTAAAGAAAGTATCAATTAGAATATTTGATTCTTACTCTATTTCTCTGTTTCATTGATTTCAGACCTTTTCCACTTCATACAATGTTATACAATGAGATGAGGTGGAAATTAATTAAATTACATACCAGTCTCTCAAGTCCCAACAGTAATTTGTAACTGAAATTCTTTCTTAGTTTCAAAGACCATTGCATACAATTCATCAACTTGAATCTGCATTTCTGGAGAAATAACTGATTTCAGAGCTCTAGCTATAGATAATAATTAGAGTTTGATTTTTTAATAAACATTAAATAATTAAACCAACCTACAAAGCAAAAATGATTATAGTTTCAAGGACTCCAATTTCAACTGTTAAAAGAGCCATCTTTTCAATGGCATCACCTGGCTTAGAAAATTCTGGAAGATTGTGACAGTCTTGACAGGCTAATAATATGTCCTTTAAGGCTTCAAGAAATTTTTGAACAGTCTCATCTTGCTTGGCTTTTACTTTGATCATCTCAAATGAAAGTATTGCCAAATAGATTAAAGGTGTAAATGTTCAAAAAATTGGCTCACCTGGTACACAGATAATAAGACAGAATATGATATACTGAGAATTGGATGTACCTGCAGAATCATCAATGATTAAACATATAATCCAAATAAAAAATTAATATACATTAGATAGCTTCTTAGTAAGTTTTGTAATAATGTCCAGTGCTTTCCCAAGAGGAATGGCCAAGGAAGAACTTGTATCAATAAACCCAGAAACAGTCTTGATGTTTTCATGATCCAGACCAGAAATTGAACCTTCAATTTTCTTGATGATATCATCTAAAGAAGAGGAGGAAAAGGTAAGGACAAGTCCAGTTATAACTTCTGCACCATCTTTTAAATCACATTTAACATCTACAAGAAGTTTATTTTGTTAAAAGAAACCACTGAGACTTGTACAGCTCACCTTTACCAATTAAATCCAAGATTTTCCCTTGATATACTCCCGTAATATACTGTTTTTTAGTTAACTGGTTCCTGCTTCAATTTTTACTCTCGATCTTGATGGTTGAAGATGTCTTGAAGCATCTATTGAAATAATAGTATATAAATACGGAGTATTTCAAATTAATTTTAACTTACATGTCCTAGTTAACTTCCAAGACCGAAATAGCCTTTGCATCCAAATTCTTCGACGTATAAACCATATTATCATCCACAGCGATCACCAAGACATGGTCAGGAGCAAGTCGAGTAGTAATTTTCTTCAATGGTTTCAAAATCTTGATCGATTGATTCAATAATGAGCAGTTCCGAGCATTTACATATCAGATACAATCAACCTCTGCTTAAGACAGCATACAACATGGTATTGTTCACGATCTGAGGAGGATCAGTCTGAGCGGGAGCATTCTGAACTGGAGCATTCTGTGCGGTAGTGTTCTGAGTATTGGCCATGGTGATGGTTGATGATAAGAAACGATAGCGAGGGGCTTTGTGACAGCGCTGTGAATATGTCAAAACAGATGCCAAAAAAGCTATTTTCCATGAAGCCGAGATGCCTACACGCACAGGAAGCGCGTGCTTATCTATAATCCTGCGAGCTTACGCCGAGCTGAAAAGTCAAGTGACGGAATTGAAGGTAAAATTAACTTATCTACTGTAAGTAGTCGACACCTAATAATGTACAAGACTCGAAGATAATTCTCGGTGTCATTTAACTCGGACGCTGTGCGAACGAAGATGCGCAGGGTAGACTCAGAACTGGCATCCGCTCCCAGCATTGGGCATGGTTCCTCATACAGTGGACAATCGAAACATTAACAAAGGACATGTTTTACAGCGCATTACACTTCGACGGGAGCCGTATGTATGGGGGATTACGAGAATTCGAACAAAACTCGCGCTACACGTTACTTACAGATGTCGAAGGCGATTTGACTAGCTTTGATTCTGGGCGCATGACGAACTCAATAGCTGAATAAAGAACATTTTAAAGGTCACCATGTGCGTCGGCCAGTCTAATAAACGTAAAGGTCTTTGGCGGGGCCAAAGGGTATCTTTTGAAGAATTAATATGCACCCTCGAAGCTCTATCGCTGCGTACAGTAGACTTACGGCTGCGGAAGAACAGAAAGAGGCGTAGGCGACGATGGCGTTTGAGTACGCTGGCAATGCATTGGTACACAATATACATGGTTATGCTGCTTGTGTGATGAAGACTACAGTGACTTGCAGAGGCGGGGGTAATGTAATCATGGGAAGGACGTAGAAGCCAATGCTCACTCTCAGGTTGAGCGGAACGGAACCGGGCCCTCCGACCACGGGAATAGAAACAAATCAGGACACACACAATGACGATGGGATGTCAGGACACTTGCTTACCATCACGGTCTAGCCAGAAACATCATCATGTTCATACTACATTCACGTTCGCGTTACAATTAATGGTGGAACATTATGCCCCAACGCGGTTCAATCCGAGGGTGAACCGCACTCCATGACTTATAGATCCAATGGCAGAACCGGAGAATGATGGTTCGAGGGTTGTGCTGACGTAATGGGGGAGGTAGGTAGACAGCGAGGCCAGGTTGAAGTTAGTGGATCTCAAAATTGGGGAGTTGACATGAATAGCTAGTTGTGTCTAACTTTGGTAAGCGCCTCAGCTGATTCAGACGAGAAGACGTGAAGGGGACGTACAAAGACCATTAGTCGCATCGGAGATTCGCGAGAGACAGCGGTCTATTCATCGACGTCGAAACGAAATATGAGCCACTCTGGTACTATAGAGGCAGACGCTTTGAGTAATTTCAGGCTAGACGAGAATTGTGCATGACGAAGTTGACAAGGCAAACTACAACATACCGCCACTACAGAGAATTCTCGTCTAAATCTGGTCGGAGGGCCTTCGATGTAATATTGTGTTGTTCCAGAGCTTCACTTGGCGGACAGGCAACGGGCGGGAAGCCGGTACGCTGGGAAACCAAGCAAACGAGTTTTAACGAGCGCAGCTGAAATTAGTCCAGCAGCGCAAAACATTAGGGGTGTGAATGAGCGAATGTATGAATATCATCCATGATTGGGCGTTGGTTGGAATAGGCAATGCCAGTGATGTGACTGATCCCTAAGCGGATACTGAGCAACAGCGAACTTGGCAGAGCGATCACTGACGTCATGATTGTGACAGCACGTGCCTTCTTTTCTTGGCTTGCCATTCCTTGATGGTCCGTCCAATTATCCCCTTCCTTCTCTGCCAATCTCCCTTTCCTCCTCGAACCCCTCCCCTAGGGCTTACTGAATGTTCCATCCGCCGCTGCACTCTCTCCAAGGATGGTCTCACAACACGTCCTGTATTTAATGTGTATGCACAAACGAGGTACGTATGCCAGCTAGCACTTAAGTATACCTACTCTCTTTTTCTCACTCATTACTCAGACCGAACTGGCAACTAATAGTGCATGCCTGCTCCTCCGTCTCCACTATCGCCACCACTAGCGACACCATCTACGAATCCAGGCTCACCCACTCGCTCAACAAGCCCTCCTGCATCAGGCTCTTCGCTAATGCCAAGCTCCTCCCAACCCAGCATGAAATACATCGTCTTTGACGGTGCGCCTTCGCAGAACACCTTGGGCGCACACCATGGTGTCAGGGAGAACATCCAGGTTTTCAACATCGACTAGTTGCGGGAGATGGGCACCAGCAAGGCCTAGGTCCCCGACGTCCGCAAACCAGACTTAGGCACCTTAACCTGCATCATGTACACATCTGGCTCCACTGGCTCTCCGAAAGGCGTATGTATCATGCACAACAACCTCATTGCGTCCGCCGGAGCCGTCTACGTTTCTCTAGGGCACCATCTGATGTACGCAGATGAAGAGGAGTAGATGCAGATGCATGTCGCTAGTGTTGGCCAGGGCACGCAAAATGGTCATTATCCTTGATGGAAAGAGCGTCCCGGAGAACGTCGCTCTTGGTGCGTTGGAAGGCACCCAGGCAAGGAGGAGGTTGAGGAAGCCTACTGGGTTGCTCTCATACACAAGTTTGTGAGGGACCTTCCCAAGCGATACGATACGCTCCTTGGGTCTGGTACTGGTATTGAGTTGAGTGGAGGACAGAAGCAGCGTCTTGCAATTGCGAGAGCCAAGCTGAGAAACCCCGCCGTTTTGATCCTCGGTACGTCATTTATGCTATATCTTTCTCGTCTCTTTTACTCATTCGAAGATCTCCAGACGAAGCCACTTCTGCATTAGATGCTGCTTCCCACACCCTTGGATCCGAGGCTCTCAAGAAATGGCACACCAACAAGACCATCATAGTCATTACACGTAACCTTCCCAGGCGACTTCGTCTACCTCCTCAAGCAGGGCCGCGTCGTTGGGCAGGGATACCGTTACGATTTTGAGTCACCACCTTCGTCTTCGTCTTCGTCTGCCTCATATAAAGACGAGGACATTGGCGAGTTCAGGAAGATGATGGATGTGCAGATGGTAACTAGTGGATTCTTTCCGGAGGTGATCCGTGACGATGACGAAGAAGTTCAGAAGGCTTTGGAGGCGGAGGAGAGGAAGAAGGGACTCGACAACTATACGTCGGAATCTGGAGGGCTCCCACCCACCTTGAGCATCAAAGCATCGCCATCCACCCTCTTACCCTAAGAATCTGGATGTTCGACGTGGTCGCGGATTTCACTGCTGGGTCAAGGATTACACTGGCCCCAGCACCTGTTGTGGTTGCAGCTCGTGAACCATATGGGGTCAGCCTTTCACTCCCTTTCTGAGGAAAGCGAAGGCCGTCAAGCATCTACATTCCATCTCCTATTGTCTCTATCCCCTCTGCAACATACACTGTTTCCAGTCGCCGATTCAGCCTCCAGTTCACGTCTACCTCTCTTCCCTGCAACATCACCCATCGTTCGACAGTGATGCTCCTTGATTATGAGGAGAGTTCAATGAGAAGAGGCGATGTAGATCAGCGCTATTAATACCCGCAGGGACATTCAGCGAGGAACATGGCTCGTGTTAGATCAGATTAGCGTGTATGACTACCATGACCAGCGTCAAGGTCGATTCGGCTAACAAGAGCTCAACGGCCAAGGATACGGGGGAGGAAGTTGACGAGTAGCGTCCTGCCTTCTGAGCTCTCATGTGTTCCGCTTACCCTACCATCCCTTACAAAGTCCCTTCTTTTCGCCAGTCTGATCGTATGTCTCCTCTCTGGTGCAATGACCCCCATCCTCTCCTTCCTTCTTTCCCGACTCCTCTTCGAAGTCTCCATCGGCGCCCAAGATAGTTTGATCATCAATCGCTTTAGTGGAATTGTCCTCAGCATCGCAGCACTTGACGGTCTACTTATAGGACTCAAGAATTTCCTGATGGAGACCAGCAGTATGTCCTGGGTCACCAAAATGCGCAGCACCTCGCTCGAAAAAGTGCTTGATCAGCACAAGAAGTAGTTTGACAAGAGCATCAATTTGCCCGTTGAATACATCTGGGCACTGGCCCGTGGATAGCAATTCACCCTTGTAGGGGTTGCCGTTGCATCAGTCTTCGCTGTCACTATGGCCGTTCAGACGCGCTTCGTCACCAAATGCGAGATCAGGAACAAGGGTACTAGAGAAGAGGTTGCTGAAGGCTACTATGATGTATGTCGTCTTCCGTTTGCCTTCTTTACCATCTTACTAACATATTCTTTCAGGCCATCTCCAACATTCATGGTATCCGTTCCATGGTTTTCGAGAAGATCTCCTGGATGCAATTTGACATTGCAGCCAACAAGGCCCTCACCACTGGTGTGCGAGGCGTCTTTGTCGAGGGCTGCACCTATGGTGTTGCTTCCGGGCTTATTTGTGTGGCTGAGGCCCTTCTTTTCTACGTTGGGGCTGTTCTGATCGCCCGCGGCACATATAGGGACACACGGTGCTGTTAGTTCTATATTACGTAGAAATGAGTAGAAAATTTTGATAAAACAAACACTCACTGTGTTGCAGGGATAGGAATAGAGCAAAAAGAAACAGGGAGCGCAATTTTACATCACGTGTACTATTTCCCAAAAAGGAATGTCATAGTGGGGGAGACCAAGGGGAGCTTACAGCGTCTGCACGCAGGTGAACGAGATAGGCGTATTGAAGGTCTCACTCGAGTCCTTGGGCAATGCAGGGGACGGAGGTGATAAGGGGCGGTTCCGTGTGCGTGTCGATGAGGTGCGTATTGCTACCTTTCCTCTTCCCATAATGCTAACACCTCACTTGATCATTTACACAGGTCGAAAGACCCATCGATGCCAACCTGTCCATCAAGCCATCTTCCTCTTCTCCCCTCTACTCCCCGAAAAATACTGCTGTTGAACAGATCCCTCTCCTCCCTCCGTGCCATCCTCAACTATTCAGGGGTATCGCCGTAGTTGAGGAAGGACCTCCCAATTCAACGCATTTGCCATGTCTCTCATTAAAGACTACGTGAATTCATGCATCAGGCAAACACCGAGCAAGAGCTTCGCGTTGGCTGCCATCCAGCGCGCCTATCTTCCTACTTTCGCTCCTCCATCTTTTATCTTCCTGACGCACCCACAGAGTCGTAATTGCCTTCGCCTATCCCAGTAATCCAAATCCACAATAATGCCAAAGCACCGTACGAATATAGCATCTCTATTCCGAGCGCCCACCTCGTGCTTGCCGTCCTTTCTCCCACCTCCGGCTCCTTCATGGATACCGACATCTCCACACTCAGGTCTGCACGCACCACCATCCTCCAAGTCTTCCCGCGATACCCGATATCAGAGCAAGCATCTAAGGTAGGGGCGCAGGTTTTGTGATAGTACGCTCTCCAAAGATGGCTTGAAAGAGGTGGATGAAACGAGAAAGGTAGGTAACATGCGCCCAAGGAGTGTGCAGATTGCTCGCAAAATGGAATGGTGTCGTCTGCTTTTGCAGGAACGAGCCTGGGTGCTTGGGTTGCCTTCGCATCACGTCGTCACGGAGGAGAATAGGACAACAGATGCCAGAGATGGTGTTGACCATTGTAAATGGGTGATGGGAGGGACGGGTTAGAGACGGAGGGTGCTGATAGATATAACAAGATGGAGATATAACGAAAGATATACTAGGATGAATAGAAGTTTGATATCTTGAATCCTCCTGGAGTTGATTTTAGATGGACCTCAGTTGAGTCTGTCGGCCTGATTGATAAGAAATATCGTCGACTTCCATGGATAGCCTCTTTCTCAACAAGCATCTGGCAATGCCCTCTGCCCTTGCTCCTTTCTCCTTACTCTCATCTAGTCATCAAATACAACTAGCTCTTTCTCAACGGAATATACAATGGCCAATATTTTTCAGGGTGCTTCTCAGGTGTCGGTTGTCAACAGTAGCCTCACTGCTGTTGCTCGCGATCAAGTGGTACGCAATCAAGTGGTACGCAATTAAATATCTCCGGGCACTTGAATACACAAAGCTTACATTCGTGCCCCATCAGAATAATATCTATCCACTGCCTCTGCAGAAGGACCCACCAAGGATGGTTTTAAGGCCTCGCTCCAGTGCTCTCTTTACAGGACAACAAGTCTACCTTGACATGTTAAAGAATTATTTTAGTATTCAGAATAGAAAGGATATTGCACCCCAGCGCTCCTTTGTTATTTATGACTTGGGTGGCATGGGAAAGACTGAGATTGCCTTGAAATTTGCAGAAGAAATTTTCGGCCAGTATGTGGTATTTCATTTAGCTAAAATACTATTTACTCAATAACATTTTATGATTTTCAGATACACATATATCTTTTGGGTAGATGCCACTAACAAAGATACCATTTCTGCCAGCTTGAAAGGCATTTCTTCTATTCCAGATGCCAAAAAGGCTAATGTAGATGCAACTCCTGAAGCAGTTCTCTACTGGATAGCTTCTCTGTCAAAGGAATGGCTTTTGATTTTTGATAATGCAGATGGAGAGCCTAGCATAATTGAAAAATATCTGCCTTCAAACAATATAGGAGATATTCTCATTACCAGCAGAAACCCTAACATGAGGTCTCTTACTGGTAACAAGAATTCCATTGAACTGGATGGAATGAATATGGAAGATGCTGTTGCTCTGCTTTTAAAAAGATCTAACTTGGAAGGAGGGATAACTAAGCCCACTCAAGAAGCTGCTGAAAGAATAGTCTCAGTGCTATTTTGTCTTCCTCTTGCTGTTGATCAGGCAGGGGCATTTATCACATCTGGACTCTGCAACATATATGAGTTTCTTGAGCTTTATTCAGAAAAAAGGAAAGAACTTATGGATCATTCATCATTCAGAGGTGCTTCTAAATATGAAAAGACTGTTTATGGAACTTGGGAGCTTTCATATAAAAAGATTGAATCCAAGGCAAAAGATCAAGCAAACCCGAGGGATGCTCAAACTGCTCAAACAGCTATTTTGATCCATCAAATTATGGCATTTTTCCACCATGAAAACATTATGGAAGATATTTTCATTAGAGCTACTGAGAAATATATTGTAACAGATCTGGAAGAAATGGCTAGCAAAGTACTTCCATTAGCTGTTTTACTTTTAGATGAAAAACAGCTGCATATAATTGATGGCAAATGGGATAAATTGATATTCTGGTCAGGTATTCAAACTTTGGTGTCATTCTCCTTGATCAAAAAAGGATCATCAAATGCTATGTATCATATGCACCCAATGGTCCATGCATGGTGTAGAGACAGAATGACCAAACATGAAAGTGAAAAAACATCTTTCTTGGCAATGTTCTTGCTTGGATACTCTGTTATAGAGTCAAATGATATATCAGACTACACATTTCATCATGGACTTGTCACACATATCAAGATGAATCAATTATATTTTATTGACATATTCAAGACAAATATATATTATGATGACATATATAGTTGTTTTGCATATGTTTTTGATCAAAATGGAAACTGGACTGAGGCAGAAAAACTGCAAGTTGAAGTAACAGAGAAAAGACAGCAGCTGTTAGGTCCAGCTCATCCAGATACATTGAAAAGCATGGGAAATCTAGCTGAAACATACTGGCATCAAGGCAAATGGACTGAGGCAAAGACATTGCAAGTTGAAGTAATGGAGAAATCGCAGCAGCTGCTAGGTCCAGCTCATCCAGATACATTAACAAGTATGGGAAATCTAGCTATAACATATAGGAATCAAGGCAAATGGACTGAGGCAGAGAAACTGGAAGCTGAAGTAATGGAGAAAAGACAGCTGCTGCTAGGTCCAGCTCATCCACATACATTAGTAAGCATGCAAAATCTGGCTTCAACATACTGGGATCAAGGCAAATGGACTGAGGCAGAGAAATTGCAAATTGAAGTAATGGAGAAAAAACAGCAGCTACTAGGTCCAGCTCACCCACATACATTAATAGGCATGGGAAATCTGGCTGTAACATACAGTAATCAAGGCAAATGGACTGAGGCAGAGAAATTGCAAGTTGAAGTGATGGAGAAAAGACAGCAGCTGCTAGGTCCAGCTCATCTCCATACATTAATAAGCATGGCAAATTTGGCTTCAATATACTGGAAACAAGGGAAATGGACTGAGGCAGAGAAATTGCAAGTTGAAGTGATGGAGAAAAGACAGCTGCTGCTAGGTCCAGCTCATCCACATACATTAATAGGCATGGGAAATCTGGCTGTAACATACAGTAATCAAGGCAAATGGACTGAGGCAGAGACATTGCAAGTTGAAGTAATGGAGAAAAGACAGCTGCTGCTAGGTTCAGCTCATCCACATACATTAAGAAGCATGGCAGATCTGGCTGTAACCTACAGGAATCAAGGCAAATGGACTGGGGCAGAGAAATTGGAAGTTGAAGTAATGGAGAAAAGACAGCTGCTGCTAGGTCTAAATCATCCAGATACATTAACAAGCATGGGAAATCTGGCTTCAACATACTGGTATCAAGACAAATTGACTGAGGCAGATAAATTGCAAGTTGAAGTAATGGAGAAATCACAGCAGCTGCTAGGTCCAGCTCATCCAAGTACATTAGTAAGCATGGAAAATCTGGCCAGAACATACCAAAAGCAGAGCAAATTGAGTAAGGCAGAGAAATTGCAAGTTGAAGTGATGGAGAAAAGACAGCAAATGCTAGGTCCTGCTCACCCAGATACATTAGGAAGCATGGGAAACCTGGCTTTAACATACCAGAATCAAGGTAAAGGGATGGAAGCAGAGAAGTTGCAAGTTGAAGTAATGGAGAAAAGACAGCAGCTGCTGGGTCCAGATCATCCAGATACATTAAAAAGCATGGGAAATCTGGCTGAAACATACAAGAATCATGGCAAATGGATGGAAGCAGAGAAATTAGAAGTTAAAGTAATGGAGAAATCACAGCAGCTGCTGGGTCTAGCTCATCCAGATACATTATCAAGTATGAGCAATCTGGCTTTAACATACCAGAATCAGGGCAAATTAGTTCAGGCAGAGGTACTCTTAATTCAAGTGGCCAGAAAAAGTAGAGAATTTTTAGGATCTGACCATCTGCATAGCCAACTATACTTAAAAGCTCTGAATGATTTTCAAAGGTCACAAATGGCATGTACCTCAATATTTGATTCAGAGCAGAGAAACATGTCAATATCTGATTACATACCTATTTTTATTGAAGCATTTAGAAAAAATTCCAATTAGACACAAATAAATACATTACTACATTGGCAGTGAATGGCTTGATCTATACTATTTACTGCTGTACTGTGGCCATGTTATAGCCATGCTTCTCACTATGCCATGTCTAACACAAACAACACCACTGACCTCTCTGCCTGTTCTTTTATACCTCTATACTCATGCCCATCATAAATGACCATGATTATACAAGCTATGTGATATTGGGTATCAGCTCTTGTACTCTGTAATTCTAGCTGTCAAGGTGGCCACACATGATTCTAATGGAATATACATACTCTTCTGTATCTTCACTGTACATATGTATAATTTTGTGTATAATTCCCATCCCAATCTGACATGGTGAGGTTGAGCAGCAGGAGGATCTGTGATTGCATGAAACATGTGATCACAGTCACTTATGATGGACACAAGTATGCTAAACATGAATGCTGGTGAGAAGAGGAGGGTAAGGAGGATGCTGGTGGTGTGCATGATGGTGGATGATGTGGAAAGAAGACATAATTCCCTCAGTTGACATGTATTGATTGTGTAGGGGCAGGCATTTCTTTATTCTTCTCATTCAAATTCTCAATTTAATTTCTACTAACTATTTCTCTTTCCTCTGCAGGTCAGTGATGGGTCCAATGGAATCAGAGGAAATCACTTCTTTATGAGTACACCTGTGAAATGCTTGCCTGTACATTCCTTCCCTCCTCCCTCCTTATATGGTTGCTAATCCTTTCCACCCCATTCAGTCCTCAACAGCCCTCAGCACAACATCTGACACTGCTCATCAAAGATGTTGGCCTCAAGCTCCTTGCAGCCAAATTAAAGCTTCATGCTGCTTTTTTAATACTGGTGCCCACATGTAATATTCAGTGGGTAAATTTTTGATTTGTATTTTGGTTTGTTTAGTTGCAAGGATGACCATTGGTTTCAATGTCTTTTGGTGCCACATTTCAATATGTACCACACTTCTATGCATGTTTTATCTTGACCTTGCTACATCCATGCCTCAGCATCTTGAACTCCACACATTATTATCAACTCTGCACCTTTCACATATAACTCTACACTCCCTGACTCCCTTCACCACACATTCCTCACAGAATTCTATTTAGATCTCAATCATCTATTATCTATTTCCTTTTATATTTTGATTTATATCTATTTCCTTTAGCTACAATTGCACAGTTTGTTTCAAGTCTCATACACATTTTGTATTTCATACCTAGTCTCCATGTTACTTGTCTCTACTCCACAGTGACTCATCTCCAGATTTCTAGTATTTAAACTTACTTACTTCACTATGTAACCTTAGTTCAAATATCAATTTAGTCTGCCAACTTAACTCACCTTGAGTTCTCACCAACTCTGCACTCTTGTCAAGTAGCAAAAAGTCAGAAGATAGTGGAAGGATATTGGATGAGGCAGAAGGTGAGATCATATGGACATTGGCTTCAGCTTATGTGCTGTGCCCTTTGCAATCTATTCTGTGTCCTAGTATTTGCAAAAAGGTGGGACAAGTTGTTGGAAGCAAGTTGGAGGGTCAGAGTTGTTATCAGACCTAAGTCTTAATAATGAGAGCAAGATAGATAACAGAGTAGAGTGTTTGTTACATCCATGCCTCATCAACTTGAACTCTATGCATTATCATCAACTCTGCACCCTTCACATATGACTCTGCACTCCCTGACTCTGTTCACCACACATCCCTCATGGATTTCTATTTAGATTTTGATTATCTATTATCTATTTCTTTTTATCTTTTTGATTTATATCTATTTCCTTTAGTTACAATTACACAGTTTGCTTCAAGTCTCATACATGTTTCATATTTTGTACCTAGTACTCTGCATTACTCATCTCTACTCTGCACTTACTCATCTCCAGACTTCTAGTATTTAAACCTACTTACTTCACTATGTAACCTCAGTTTAAACATAAACTTAGTCTGCCAAACTACTCCACCTTAAGTTCTCACCAACTCCACACCTCTCTGTAGAACTCCTGCAGGGAGTTCCTCTTGTCATTCAGAACTCCACCTTGGGTTCTGTCTTATTTCACTCTCATCCTTTGGAAATCCAGGGACCACTAGTGGAAAGGGGCACAGTACATAAGCTGAAGCTGAAGTCCCTAGTTCACCTCAAGGCAATCTGTCTCCACACTCCACCCTTGTTATCCAACATCTCCACCCTTAAGTCAGCCTATCTCCAGCACAGCACTTAACAGTGTTTTACTTTAATATTTGAACTGAGGAGCAGAGGATACAAGTGGAAGATATTTATACTATGGAAGATAACTAGGGATGAACAAGAGACAGAATGGTAGTATGATGTAAAGAGGCTGTGATGATAGTATTGTAGAAACTAAATAAATGGTTGTAGTGGAATGAGTGAAATGGAATTTTGGAAGGGATGCTGTGTAAAGGCTATGTAAACTAAAATCAATTATAAGGGAACTATGGTGATGAAACATATATACAAATAAGGAAAGATGAAGATCATGAATGGAAGATTGAACGGAAGGAGTGTTGGAAGGAAGGTTGGAAGGACAGAAGGTGAGCATGAAGTTCCAGGATGTGACAACTCTTCTGTGGAACTCCTGCAGGGAATTCCCTCTGTCATTTAGAACTGATTAATGGCTTGAACAATTATGTATATGCCTATCTGTATGATGTATGAAGATGCCCTACTACATATAATGATCAGTTCCAAACACAGCTGAGAAACAGCAAATATTTGCTAAATATTGACTATTTACTCTCATTTTATATCATGTATGCTTACATTTCACTATTTCATTTATGTACATGGGAGGAAGAAGAGGAGCATACAGAGTCATAGCCAAACCATATAAATGATTCCATTCAGTTAAGAGCAGGAGCATAACAATTTGTGCATAGCCTTCCTCCCACAATTATCTTTCTGATTTGGAAAACCATGACATTATACAATACTTTACACTCCCCCACCCAGTCCAGTTGGACTGCTTGGACTCCAACCGGATTGCTTGGATTCTGCTCAGGTGTCTGAGCTAATCTGATCAGATCTTAATTTCATTGATAATGTTTTTTGAAGGTC
>JASFCX010000107.1:0-20715 GCA_036937015.1 Crucibulum parvulum | reverse complement strand
ACAAAATCACGCCCACAAGTTGTCTTTGAAGAGGACACGAAGGGCTGGGCGGGAGATTCTCCGCTGGTTGTGTCATTTACGGCACCAGCTTGGCTTCTTTCAGATCTTGAACCTCCAGAGGCGCTGAGCGTAGGCTTTGGCGTTCGCAATACACCCGCCGCATGTCTAACTCTCATCAAGAAACTTGGTTTGAGTCTCCGCCTCTTTAGCGCGAAGCTTATGGACGAGTCGCTTGTTCATGTTCTTCCCGAGAGCCCTTTGCCCTCAAGATACAAGCCAGAATCAGTACCTCTGTCCGCAGTACAGACAAAGATAGGTATGCTTTCTCAGATTGGCAAGTGCGACACTGCTACATCGGTCGAGTTGGATGAACAGTGCGAATTGATCACCGCCTTGGTTGCACACACGTCTGTTACTGACGAAGACTCCTTACGCCTATTCAGTTCAGAGGGCAGCAAGGTCGTTCCGGAGATCACTCAGATTTCTCCTTGTATCATCAGAGTGACATTAGGAAGCCGAATCCAAGATATTGCCTTTCCTTTCCCCGTTATAGGCAGTGCGCATCGATTACGACTCGCTAGGAAGTCGCAATATATCGAGGTATGTCAGCGTCGTAACATTTCCTTTCTTGTTTATATGTTTAAAATCCTACTTCCACCTTACAGGTAATTGTACCGCCGTCCAGATCGCTCAAGCCAGATGGAATGAAGATCAATCCCTATCCAGTCATTAACACGAAAGGATATCTCTATCCATGGAGCATTCACCGAGTTAATCTGTCAACGTCGCCCATTCTCGATGTTAAGAAAGCAGGGAAGCTGGACCAATGGTTCAAACCCCATGTCGGCTCCATGATGTCCGCTCGAGAGCGATCGCTCAGGAAGAAGCAACAAGATGACCCCCTTATGTTTGTGAAAGATACACTCAACTCAATTTTCAATTACGCATCAGGTGTTCAGAGTGGATCTGTGCAGCGTGTGTTTCTATTGACGGATAGGGAAACAAACAATTGTGATACTATCCTCTTCATCAGCAGTATTAAGTTCGACCTCGCCTCTCATACGATTATCTGTGATGGATATGTGCTCCCTCTGACAGAAAATTTGCTCATGAGAATCGCGGAGCCATTCGGAAAAATCGTACATGACAAAGAGACGACTAATTTTTCTCTGCCGGACGGCGAGATGAAGCAGTGGAAACAGTTATTGCCTGCCGTTGTTGAACGGTGTCGTCACTCCTGGACACATGGGCCGAACTGTGAATACAGGAGTAGCGGCGTCATCCCGCTAACTGAGGATATGGAGGCGGATCCTCTCTGCAGTTGTGGGAGAGGGAATGATGTTGAAGGGATGCTTGCGATTCCACTATGGAAGAAACTTGCACCATACGTGACCAGAATTGCACTTTCGCCCTTATTCGCTGTGTCATACCTTGAGACTGTCGGGAGGGACCCTGAAGCTCGCAAGTGTTCGGTATGCAGAAGGAAAGGGAAGCCCAGGGTCAAAGAATGCACGGGCTGCCGGAAGGTACGGTACTGTTCGCCAGAGTGCCAGAAGAGTGACTGGAAAACACACAAGGCGAAGTGTAAGCCATGATAGCCGGAGAGATAATATTCAAGCATTTCCTGTACAAAATAGATCCCATTTTTTTGGCGATAAAAATATGTGTTGTTGAAACGGTGTAAGGCGATCATTATATCTGAACTCTGTCTAAAATCTAAATTTACCATAATATCATCTGCTCCTAGAGTGAGCTCTTTAGTGGGTGGACGTCCTTGTAGAAAAATTTGAATCTCGAAGGACTACGACTGAGTAGGGACTGATGCGCGGGTTTCTGAAACATCTTCGACATCTTCTTTAGCCATCTTAATCGCGCTATACTTCCGTCGTTTATCTCGGCATGCTACATGCCTTTCATATTGAAGATTATCTGAAGCGTTGAGATTAAGATACCATATTTACAAGCATATAATCGTAATAACATAGAAATAGCATAGCCATATTAAACATCTAGCGTTACTCTCCAATGCTTCGGTGTATTCGAAGCGCACGATTTTGCTACTGTCTGCGTTGATAAAAGAAGTTGGAGAAGGATTGTTACAGGAATGTGGATGAAGCGATGATCAAATGAACGACCTCGTCGTCGTCCAACTTCCCGGCCAACGTAGAGGCGAGATGGTGCCCATCAGGGAATTGACCGAAAGGTGCTCAGGATGAGGTCGGAGGCATCCATGACAAGAGGTATGATTTTATGTGACCGTCCTCTTAATGTGGAAAGAACTGCTTGTAGGAATCTAGATCTAGATAACGATCACAATAGTAATCTCCGTCAGTGTATAAAGGACTATTATTAGAACTTATTTGTACCTAGATAACGATCACAATCGTAATCTAATAGGTGATGTAAGTATTGATACGAGTTAATGAGAATTGTAAGTGGCTCATCTCAGTCAATGTATAATAGACTGAGGTATTAGGCTACTATATACGACGTATGTATAAGTGTCCATAGAATAAAGGAAGGATGAGATAAAGGAGGGGAAGGTAAAGGAATAGATGAAATAAAGGAATAGATAAAGATTGTTGTTCACGGTGATTGTCACATCTCAATACTGCTGCGAGTTCTGCATTTCTGTTCTTGTTTGTGCGCGTGTCGATATTCCGTTGAACTTACATCTAGTAGACATGAGGATGTTTGAAGAGAAGTGAGGCGAAAGGAGTAAAGTCACACTAGAGACCACGTGAGTGTGACAGCTGGCGAGGTTGATCACAACCCGGTTGCACAGGGATCATAATGACGCTGTTGATCTACCACGTCGTAGTCAAACAGAGTTTCGTTCATTGCTTTCATCAACTCCCAGCGTCCTTCGAATGAGTGTCCAAGAACAACTAATATATTCCACTGTCTGCGGCGGACGTTAACCTATGCGATTCTTATATTCTCAGAGCCTTAGATCACGTTGTTACGAGCTCGAAAGCCTCATCTCGCATGTGGGCCCCCGAAGTCCCACCAGCCAGGGTTTCTGCAGTTTAGTGCGTCGAGCCTTTTCACTGGCTCAGACACTGCGACGCTCTCTGGACCCACTCCTCAAGAAAGTTCACGAGTTCTGGTGCTCACTCAGCAGCAAGCCCTCTGAGTCCAGATGACGTCTCATTTCCCAACGTGTACAGACCCGCCACTCACGAGAACCGCAAGGCGGTTACGAGTTCTTGCTGGTGCACTGCATGTCCTGGTCCATCTACATCCCGTTCAACACTAACATCCAGCCACTTAATAGACCAAACTAGTGATCGGATATGATCTTTAGTAACACCCTACTTTACGTTCCATAAGCTTCTTCACTCAATATCGTTCAGGGTTCTCTCGTGGCGCATACACTGTAACAACCGCTAGTACGCCTATTGTCTCTCTTACCTTCCTCTACATGGTAATTGTATCTCCACAAAGTCGGTCTCCCCCCCTCCCCCCCTCTACCGTTCACCATCTCCAACAAATGGTTCGTACCTTCAGACATGCTGTGTCTTTGGACGAGAGTTCAAGGCGAACCTGTGGAATAGACGTAAACAGATATATCGACACCAACAACATCAAATACGACTAATTCGCCTACAACACCAACTGCATCGAAAGGGTTGGGACGCAGTACATTGAAGAAAGGCTTAAAGCCTGCAAAGAAACCTCCTTCAAAGTTGAAGGTATTGGAGAGGTTATATAGTAATAACCGTGGTACGCCAACTGATATCGACAAAGTGGGTATACTATACCTAGATATCGGTGGTGGCCCTAGCCCAACAGATGGATCGACACAGACAACACCAACTGCGATTGAATCGCCCACCCCAGCGACTACATCGAAGATGAGGGAAAGCAGTACGTTGAAGAACGGCTCGAACCCTGCCAAGAAACCTCCTTCAAAGTTGGGGGCTTTGCAGAGGTTGTATAACCATGACCGTGGTACACCGACTGATATTGATAAGGCGGGTATGCTTTACCTACTACTCGGATTTGCATGAGATTGATTCCCGTTCCGTAGGTCTGATTTTGGATATCATTATGGTATGTTCGGGCCTTTGGATGAACGAGTCTTTGACACTGGCGTACGATATCGAAATGTAGACCTCGGTGGTGGCTCTGGTACATGATATCATTTTCTATAACACTTCTCGAGTTTATACCCAAAACTTACGATCGCAAATGAGGCGAAGCCCAATCTCCCTTGTATCCCTTTGTTGGATGATCCGTGAGTGCTTCAAGACTGACAGCGGGATCGCGTTCAGTGTCAACGGCCCCCGAAGCGTTGGTCTAGATCCCGTCACGCTACTCGAGGACCCTAGCCAACGACCGCCCCATCTCCCCATCGGGACCTGCCGCATTCAAGCCATAGCAAAGACAGCTGCTGAGGCTGATGTATGGGTCGACAATAATTTGGCTGGGGCGAGCCTCACAGAAGAGGAGTTCGAGTTACGGGACGTCATGTCTCATGCCAATGACCAGCTCTCTGCGCTGGGCGTGGTGCATCCTCGAGCTGATCCTCACATACCACTGCTTCCAACACAGCGACAACTGCTGGAAAGTCTGGGTTGGATGGAATTTGGGCAGGAGTAGGAAGATTCCTCGACAAGAGAAAAAGTGAGGTAAGGATGCAATTGAACGTCAAGATGAGAAAGGAAGTGGGTATGCAGGTGGCAAGAAGAACGTCCCAAAGGCGGGTTTAGATATGAGTCAGGTGATATAGGTCGATTGAGGATGCGAGAGCATACATGTCTACTGAACTTATGTTGTTGTATTTTCTTTATATCTCTCCAGTCTTTTGCAATAGCCTAATGGATGCCTTGATTGACTTTTTCGCGTTTGCCATCGACCATGCTTACCCACCTTCCGAAGAGAACTGCGTGCGTAAGAGTGATGTGGTTTTCATTGAGTACCATGCTACGAGGTTGATACGCAATGTCCATTCTCTGAGAAAATCTCCGCAACAAGTTACTTAACGCTCAAAGTGCCTCCGATGAGAGTCGCGATCTCTACTCCGCAGAGATGAGAATTCACCGCTAAGTTCTCGAAGCCGCAAAAAAATAAATTGAATTGGCGAACCATAAAATATTCTACCTAGTATTATATATGATGGAATTGAAGGAGGATAGATGACTCGCATGCCTCTGGCCCATAGATGTAGCGATCTTCGCTATAATTTCATTGTAGATGTCTAAATGATCCCTTTCCTCCACTTCTATCGTAGGTATTCTTTTTAATTCTTCGTCCACGGCCTGTCGAGTCGGAGTGTGGCCCATCGTCTCGGCCAACTTATCGGTAGCTTGGTTTTCACGTTTTTCCTCAAGGTCACTAATTTCAGCCTTCCGATCTGTGTGAAAGTTGTCGACCCATCGAAGAAGCGCCCGCGCGATTCTCCACTCATCACCATATTTGGGGATGTTAGTAAATTCGTATAGTAGTCCCAGGAAATGATTCTTGATTCTAGCACAATCGATAACCATCGCTGTTTCCCAGTCTTCGACGGAGACGCCATCTGCAGTAGCGGCACCCTTGAGGCAAATGTACCCGAACACCCATATGAAAGACTCCCCTTCGTGTCGATATAAGCGGGTGATTAAACCGTCGTAATATGCGTATGTGAGCAAATCCAAAGCCATAAAGGGGATAGAACCGGTTCGCTCTCCGCCTCGACCTCCTTTCAGTGGCGGGAATTCCTTCCGCAAAACAGCAAGGTCGAAGTCATTTAGTATCCCCACTTTCTCGTCGGGATCCCACATCAGATTCGAAGAGCTGATATCGCTGTGCTCAATTCCCTTCGTCCAAAGATGGTAGTGGACTGTGAATGAAGTATTAGTATTGGTATTAATCATGGTAAATATGACTGACATTTGAAGGTTTGTAACCACGCGTGGAACAAATCAGGACCATCCACCTTGCCAGAGTCTAGTGGTACATAATAAAAGAATACTATGAGGCGGAGGACTCGAGATTTGCTACGGCTTTCATCCGTCTCATCATCATCAATCTTTAAAGCCTTTCTGATGAGTGCCGTGGACGATCCTTTAATGTCCATTGAGCAAACGACAGTGGGGAGGTGTTTTTTCATGTTTTCATCCACAAGACTTTTTGCAAGGTTAACGACCGCGGCCTCATTATAACGCACTTCCTCTGGCCAGTATGCTTTCAGAGCTAGCTTTCGACCTTCTAAATTTTCACCTTCTAGAAAGCTGCTGTTGCTAGTAGCTCCTAGCACACGTGTAGCACGGCCATTCAAAATCAAGCGGCTATAAATGACATCCCGTGGGTTGACATTGATAGTAACATTGTCGTTGGGAAATTTTAACGCAAATGGCTCAGAAATTTGGTCATTGTCATCACCAAGTGTTTCATCCTTCAACAGGATTTTGGGGTTGAGTAAAGTATTATCGATTCCCCAGTCCCGTAGGTTGAAGCGTTGGAAAGCAAGGAGGAGGGCCGCAAAATATGGAAGATCCTGCACGAAGCTAATACCAGTAGACTGGATGACATTCTGCCTGTCGAACCACCAGACCCACACAATGTCGTCTGTTGCAATGTTAATTAAAAGTAGCAAAGTCAAAAGTACGCGACATTACTTACCTTTGATAAAAAGATTGATGCAGTGAAGAGTAAATATCCCGCGAGAGAGCATTTCAGCAGCATATAGCGCATTTTGTTGCAGGCCAGACAATTTCGGGGTGTTTTTTGGCTTCTTCGTATTACTTTGTGAGGAATTACCTTCTTCCATCTTACGCTTCGATGAGGCATTGGAAGATCCAGAGCCTGCTGCTGAGCTTCGGTTGGAAGATACAGAGTTTGAGGCGGAGCTCTGGTAAGTTCCGAGTCGACTGGATGCACGCCGTGTGGCCTGAGGAACTGGTGGTAGCATGAGTGCAAATTGAAATGAAGATGAAGCGGAATCGTACCGGATAGCTTGTTATTAGAGCTTCCGGAACGTTTGCTGGTGGAACTAGAAGGAAGCGTAGATGATATACCCGTACCGACGATAGGCGAATGAGTATCATCCATTGCTGCGATCTCATCGGGGGTTTTGCTCGTGTATGCCGCTGAGGGTGGCTGCAATTTCGACTTCTTCTTCTTCTTAAACTCTGTAGTCATCAGTATATCTGGCCATGTTAAGTCCTTCACGGGATCTTTCTTATTGCTCCGCTTTGACGCATCAATTGCATCGTGGGATGCCGAAACAACGTCTGGTTTACGGTGAGCATCCAGATGTCCGTGCTGCTGAGCGAGGGTTTTGGGATCATTTCTGCAAAACTGTAAATCGATTTCCTTGTTGGCGGTGCGCATCTGCGGATGGTTAACTTGCTTTAGTTTGCCTAGTATTATGTTACACAGCTCCACAAAAGGCTCGTAGAGGGTATTCTCGTTTCCCTGTTGCTTACAACTAAAAAAAGATCAGTTAACAAAACGAGTGGAAGAAGTTAAGCTCACTATTCCTCGATTAAATCTTTAATGCCAGCGTCGTTACATACTGGGAGCACGAGCTCTATGCACTCCGCAAGAAGTGCATCATCAGGCTGGATATCCTTAGCATCCCTCTTGCATAGTGTTAAGAAATGCCCAAGCATGGTACGGTAGCTGACTTCCTTCTGCTTTTTCAAGTCCATCTCTAGATACGGAGCAAGCAGATCGCGACTAACATTGCGGAGCGGAGTCAAAAAGTGTAGATTGGCGGGCAAAATAGTAAGTACACTTACTTCATATTTTGAGTGCCACTTCTAGCTTGACTAGCAGTTCCCTCTTTGTTGCCCGGAGTAGAGGTTGTCCTAGCGGCGATGGCAGGAGGACCTCTCAACGGCGTGGTGGGGCGCAACGGCTGGGTTTCCGGTTCAATCACGTGGGAGCCCTTTTGGAGCTCCGCGGTGGTTGGCGTCGTAGCAGATGCCATATCTGGTTGGAGAAGAGTCGAAAGTAGAGTCGAAAGGTGCTGTGAGGAGTACAGTGGACGCGATGTGATGTTTCTCTAGGAGCAATAACTAATAGCATTTTATACTTCAAGATTGTGGCCACTTGAACTGCTGCATTTGGGAGAGGGTAGGCCATCCGTGCCCATCATGATTCGTGCCGCCACAGTGGCCAGCCGCTACACCGGTAAATGCATACTACAAGCACACTGTACACGCATGTTGCCACATGGGCTATGTCAATTGTTATATTAGTATGGGACAAAGGAAATTATTCCCCAATGAGATATTTCTACGACCGCTCTTGACTTTTTTGTCTAAATAATCGAAAAAACAATAGATCTGGAATCCGAATTACCTGATGGATTTATGCCGTGGATAGTCACTCAGAACTGTAAATGAATAAATGACGGAGAAACCAAAAGTGTCGTGTCAGGCATTATTACACCCACAGTGCCACACAGAGTTGTCCATGGAACCATATGGTGTATCGATCACTTTTACGCACCACTGTGATTTATTCTTTTAGACCTTGACCACAACGTTGTCTTTTAACCAGGCAACCTGTGTAAGTATCCTCCAGCAAATTTCTTTAATCTTAATGTACATAGTTTTGTGAGTCGTAACAGCTCTAAGTAGTATATCATATTAAAGAGATGAATCTGACTTTCAAGCTGCCGATTGTAGAAGGGGATTGAACGGAACAGTATTAATATGACCGAGGAACTATGTTGCTTTTTTGTATAATCCGGAATTGTAGGCACCGATATATCGGTCGCCTGTAAGCCTGGCCCCCACACATACCCTGCTCGAGCCAGACTCACCACCGACGCGCCATATGCACTGTTGATCACATTCGCCTCCTCTTCTTCTCTCCCCTTTTTATATATACCGTCTTTTCACTATAAAAGACTGTGACTTCTCACCTTTGTTGCTTCATTCTTACTACTGGTAACAAAGCTATGTATTTTCCTTTCCATCTACGATATGTATGGATCCTTACTACTGGCAACGAAGATATCTTTATCCTGTCATTCACGTTCGGTTCAGTGAGGCTGTCGAGACACGACAGCCTTTCATCGCCAAATGATTGCTTTGGTATACCATATTCCATTTAATTGATCAGTTAATCGATCCTCAATCAGATACGAAATAAGCAGGTACATTACCAGGCCTCGACTCGGAGCTCCGGCTCGGCCAAGGTCTATTTATAAGCTGTCTCTTGTCCCACAGGTTGTGCGATTGACAATTCCCCTGTCATTGTGGACTAAGTAGTCTCTATGGAATGAATGATTGACACTGACGTAGAATATCGGATGTACAGATCTACGTTGGTTCTGGAATGTGATGCTATTTTAGTTAACACTTATTGAACTTACCTGCAAGTCCTACAGTCGCAAACGAGACGAAGTCAATCTCGCTCGTACTAGAGATAGGTATTACGAATACCTATCTCTCTTTTTTCAAATGACTCTAGCGGTTACTCTAGAACCTCAGCCAATGACCTCGAGCTCTCTCCGTGGGCTGCACTCGTACCATACCTAAGAAGGTTATTGATGCTGACGGACAGGTCACCAATAGCTTGGCCGTGGTCAGCCTTACGGTGGAAGAGGAATTTGAGTTGTGGGACATCATGTCTCCTGCCCACTACTACCTCTCCATGCACTGGGCGTGATGGATCTTGAAGCTGATCCAACTGTACCACCAGTTCCAGTGAAGAGAAAACTCGTGAAAGTCTGGCTTGTGGTGAGTGGGGCCGGTGTAGGAAGATTAATCGACAGCGATGAGAATGGAGGTGGTATATGAAGATGGGCGGTAGTACGTCTCAAAGGTGGAGTTGAATGATTCAGATGTCATGGGTCAGTCATTTGAAAATTGAGACATGAGAGATTGAGAGGATAGATGTGTACTGAACTTATGTGGTTGTATTTTCTTTGTATATCTCCAGTCTTTTGCAATCGAATGGATGGGATGTCTTACTGGATTGTGGCTCCTTATGCTTTTGACACCGACTATGATTGGCCACCTCCCGAAGATATTTGTGTGCGCGAGGACGGGGATGTGGTTCTCGTCAAGTGCCATTCTACGAGATTGGCAGGAAACGTTTATTATCTGAATCTGCCAAACAAGTTAGTTAAAACACTCAAAATAGTATCTCCGAAAAGAGCCGCGATCTCTCTACTATTCCACAGAGACGAGAAGTCACCGCTGAGTTCTCGAAGGCGCAAAACAAGATGAATCTGTGAACTATGAGATATTCTACAGTGTCAATATCTGATGGAATTGAAGGAGGACAAATAACTCTCATCAGAGATAGATGTATAGATATTCTCTAGGATTTCTTTGTGGATTTCTGGAGGCTCTCTTTCCTTCAACTCTATCTTAGGCATCGTTTCTAATTAAGTGAGGTGAAGGGAGTGTGCAGTCACACTACACGTGTGTGTGACAGTTGGCGAGGTTAGTCACGATTCTTGGTTGCACAGGGATTGTGATGACGTGGTCGATCCACCACGTCGTATTCAAACAGAGTTCCGTTGATTGTACTCGTCAACTCAACCAGTGTCCTGCGAATTAGTATCCAAGGTTGACTCATATATTCCTCGAGTGTCCACGGTGAATGTTAACCTATCGTCTGTGCGATTCCAGAGCCTTGGATTACGCTGGTGCGAGCTCGAAAGCCTCATCTCGCATGTGGACCCATGAAGTCCCACCAGCTGGGGTTTTTGCAGTTTAGTAGGTCGAGTCCTTTCACTGGATCAGACATTGCGATACTCTCCGGACCCACTCAAGCATCCAAGTTCACCAGTTCTAATACTCACTCAGCAGCAAGCCCTCTGAGCCCAGGCCACTAACAAGAACCGCGAGTTCTTAATGGAGCACTGCACGTCCTTGATCATTCACGCCCCCGTTCAACACTAACATCCAGCCTCTTAGTAGATCAAACTGGTGATCGGATATGCATCTTTGATAGTACTCTACTTCACGTTCCTCAAGCTTCTTCATTCAATATCGTTGATGATTCTCCCGAGACGCATACACAGCTCGCTGGTATACCCATTGCTTCTCTTTCCTTCATTTACGTGCTAATTGCATCTCTAGATAGCTTGGCTGGTATGATCTACAAAGTCGGCCTCCTCCCTGCTGGCAACCGCCAGCAGATACCATTTACATACAAGATGTGCATCCGCCTGGATGATGAGGGCTGGAAGCAGTGCAATGCTCAATCGAAGTGGATATTGAGTTCTTGGGCATTTGGTATGTTCGTTACACCTGGTTTTCGTGTTCACTCTCTACACAGCTCTATATTCGACTTCAACTTCCAATCGTTCTTCCCATTATTTATGACTACACCTTCAGGGACACAGTCAATTCTGTCAGCCTCTTCCCCCGCTGTCTGCCGTTCACCACCTCCAACACCGTACCTTCAGACATACAGTGTATTTAGACGAAAAACGTGCCAAGTTGAAGACGGATCTGTGGAATAGGCCTAACAAGAAAGTACTGAAGCTCGCTGTCAACATGGCCCTTGGTGGGACATGCCTTAGCCCGACAGATGGTTCGACAACGGCAGCATTAACTGCAATTGAATGGCATGTACCGATGACTTCGTCGAAGAGAGATGGAGACAGTACATTGAAGAACGGTTCGAAGCCTGTAAAGAAACGAGGGCGCTGGACAGGTTGTATAGTCATGACCACGTACGCCGACTGATGTCGGTAAGGTGGGTATGCTTTACTTAATACTCGGATCTCGCAGAAGATTGACTCCAGTGACATAAACAATTTTCTCAAGTTCTGATCCTGCACAGTGTCGCACCATTTGTAAGTTTTCTTCTTTTTTCTGGACTGGATGATGACAGGACGAAGATTTACATTCTACTGCCATCTTGCCCCCACATAATTGCTCTTCGCCCATTCCGCCACGCTCACCCACGACTGCAATGGCATGGTCTTTGAGACATTGAGACAAACAATATACCCTTGGGCGATCCATCGCATGACTCGTTCCCCACTTTACCTCGACTTCCACTGCTACCCCGAACTTTCCTTTAACTATATCAAATCCTGCCTTGCCTATTCGGTTTCGGGTCATACAAAATCAGTGACTCTCTCATCTGCATCTGCACGGCCTCCAAATACGATAAAATCCTCATTACCCCGCAAACCCACCAACTACCAGATGTACAACGTCTGCGTGCAGATTAATGGGTGTCGGTGGGATAAAGGTCACATTGGAGCTCTTGGATGATGGAGTAGGGGGAGGCGGGAAAGGATATTCAATCTGGACATCGATAAGGTGCATATTCGCCGTAGTGAATGAAGGACCTCACAACCCAACGCGAACTGTGCGTCACACAAATATCAAACAAGAACTTCTTGGTGGCTGCTATCTAGTACGTCTTTCCCCCTACTTTCCTTCCTTTCGTCTTTTATCTTTACAACGCACCCGTAAGACTTGAAATGGCCCATGTCGAACCCGGCAGTAAATTTATTCCTGTATACCTTTCCGCCCTTATTTTTATTGAGATCTGAACCGTGAGGCCGGATAATACCTTCACCTCAAAGAGAGTCTCCAAACACAAGCTTGTTCTCTTGTACTCTGTAGATATTTCTCAACTTCTAGAATCTTTCAATACGAGCTTGATGTGAGCACAAGACTGATGTCTCCATGGTACATGACAATGATAGCTAAATATAAGAATAAAAAAAGCCTCGTACTGCCGTGCTTGTAACGACCTACTACTCCAAGTAGAAGATAATTCGTAGTTCTTGGTCGATGTAAGCTCATGAGGAGAATGGATAGTTGACCGGCTCAAATGTATACAAGTTAAAACACAAAACATCTCCATAATTGGTACATGATTGGATCTGCTAATATCAAATATCATTCCAACAACACTTCTAATTCATTAGCTATCGCCTCTTCCAATATCCCTCGTCTTAGGTCTATAGCAAACGCAAATAAAGATATTTGTAAGGATAGCGGGGAGTATAGATGTATAGAGATGCCCTTACTCAAGTGTTTCTCGAACCTCCGTTGTTGCTTTGGTTGGTAGTTTGGTTGGTGCTGCTCTGGTTGGTCGTATTCGCAGACATGCCATTACCAGATACTGTAGTGCTATAGGTACCCGAGCATCCAGGCCGAAGACAATAAAAGGTCATATTCCCGTAATCAGAGTAGTAGTATGTCTGGTTATTGTAGCCACATTTATTGCTGCAGCGAGTCATGGCTGAATAAACGTATAGAGAATATGGAGAATGAAGAGCTTATAAGCGAGCTGGAAGATCGGATGTGGGAGAACGAAACTTAGCACTATGAAAAACTATGTCGATAGACCCCTCCATTTATATAATTTCATTCACCAATCAAGTCACATCAAATTCCCACTCGAAAGTCTTGTAGCCTGATAAAGAACAACTCGAGTTGGATAGAAGTCTTGCTCAGTGCATACCTATCGCAAACCTATCTTATCTCGTGCTGTGCATTTCAACAGCTTGGACCCACACATATCATGATCGGTGCATGAGGTTAGCCGATAGGAGGACATTTCCGAAAATCCGCATTATACTCACTATAAATCCGGAGAGGCGCTAAAGATCCGAAGAGGATCCCCTTCCTTTACTCGTTAAGTATTTTTTTTATATCACATCGACTCACAATGGCTTCGACTCATATTGTAGTCGGTTTTGATCCTTGCTCACCGGTTCTAGAATGATTTTCCTCGGTTTCAATACTTATAGGAAGTCGTCTGTGCCGCATGGGAGTCTGCTTGCGCCACCAGTATATTCTACTCGATAGTGCTATTAAACAGACTCTAACGTGGCTGCATGCATTTTTGAATACAAATTCCAGGGTCTGTCAAGACTATTGCCACTACAGTGTTCCCAATAATTTCGCTCAGTGATGGAGACTTTATTGCATAAAATCTTCATGCCGAAGTGTGTGCTGAGTGAGCTCATTATTAGACATTAGCTCATCTGATTATCACCTTCGGATCAGAATCATTCCTTTAGACTCGTCCTATTCAACAGCTTCATTAGATTTTGCCGACTCATTTCATGAAATATATGATTCATATCCCCTTTGAATCGCTTACTTGAAGCTGCCGGAGTTAGTATTGTAATCGACATGTGTAAGACGTGAATCCACATTGGTGACAGTCCATGTTGGTGACCTGAGCCCTTGTGTTTCGCTACTATCCATCTGGTGCAAATATTCATTGGATATTCGTATTTGGATACTCCCCGGCCCGGACTTACCCTGGACCCCGAGCATTGGAAATTGACGACATGTGGTCTCTCCTTTCATTGTGAATTAGGTATGCTAACATATATGTTTTAATCTATCTGGGAAGACAGAAGGATTACCACTCCAAACACTCCAAATCGATAGACTCGTCGCCGCTTACTTATTTACTACTTAGCTCGGACCGTACCACTCGGATGCCACTGTGGCGTATCAATGATTGCTTTTATTTGGGCACCATCATAGTATGCGAGTCAACGGGCCCACTTAAGTATTCGGTGGTCGACTTCCCTTTTCCTCAATTCCATCCAGCGTTAACGCAATGCCAATGCAACCAACTTTGATCAACGATGGCCTCGTATATCATGTAAGTTAGATTTTACCAATTGTCTAAACACTTTCACATCCTCCAACTTGAACAGGTTCTTGAGCGGAATCATGCCCGGAGCGTTCCTGCTGCTGTTCTTAAAGAGCGATTTGACGAAATTATGCAAAATAGCAAAGACGCTGAGGACATGACTAGAAGCCTTACTCTCTTTAATCTTGATGCACTGAGATACGAGGCTGGAAAATTCTTTGGAGAAATGTGCACTGGGTGTTACCTCATTGCTCAAGGGGGCTTCAACACGGTATGATTGAATTCGTTACTGTGTCGCCACACTAACCAGTGATCGCCTTAAATTAGATCTACATTCTGACGTTCAAAGACCACAAGGACGTAGTCGCACGACTTTCAGCAAGTCGAAGTGCGAATCCTGCCAACAAAAATCAGGAACTTGTGATCGAGAGAAAGAAGTCAGAGGTACGAGTCTTAATTCAAGCGTTTTTGTGTTTTGACTCATACTCCGCTTTTGTTGTTTGAAGCGCGCAGTCTATCGTTTTCTGAGGGAGAAAACGACGATACCAATCCCTCATATTTACTATTTTACTCCCTATTTCAACAACCCGGTGGGGGTTCCCTTTATGTTCATGGAAAGAGTGAGTGCAGAGATAGACATAAACACGGCAACAAAATAATTAACTATTCTATTCCAGGTTCATGGGCAAATGCTAGCTGATATTTGGTTCTCTGAACTGTCCTCAGAACAGCAGATAAAGGTCTTTAACAGCGTCATCGAGTATAGTGCCCAACTGCTTCAAGTAGAGTTCAGTGCTGTAGGCTTCCTACACCATGGTGACAATGGGTTTACTATCGGGCCGTTGGGATCTTCATGCACTGATGGTCGTGTGCTCCCTGGCTTTCGCGGGCCATTTACCACTACTACATCATACCTTCTCACTCGCGCCGAGGCTCATTTGCAAAAGATTATGAATAACACAGAGAAGTGGAAGGCGCAAAGACGTTCATGCTCCAGTTCTAATGGTGGTGCCGATGACATATCTGCCGAATACGCCATCACTTGGCTTCAGCTATTTTGCAAAGGTATTCGTGGACTTCCTGCCGAGCCCATCACTGCCGTTCTATATCATGACGACCTTTCCCTTTCCAATGTTATGGTTTCATATGATGATCCAACAAAAGTTGTTGCAGTGATTGACTGGGACGGTTCGAGTGTAAAGCCTCTCTGGGAAGATTGGCAGTTACAAAGATTCATAACAGACACTGAGTGGGAGGAGGACGATAAAAATCTAGCAAGTCAAGCTCGAATTATGCAGAATAGTGTCTATTCAAAGGCAAATCCCAAGTTCGGCTGCTCACGTCTTAACCTCGGCGGTCTTATGATACTCACAGACTCGGCTACGATGGCTTTCTATAGTCGCGAATCCGTCAACAGCTGTATGCTGCGTTGGTATGAGGGCAGATGTAATGAAGGCTATTTGGAGGAAATCCGTGCATTTAATGAACTGAAGAGTTTCATTGATGGTAGTTTACAGGTGTAAATGCACTGAAGTATTCGGTTGTCGACTTCTCTTTCCATCGATATAAGGTCGAAAGCAGGGAAGAAAAGGTGCTGTGGGGATTACAGTGGACGCGATGTGATGTTTCTCCAGGAGGACCAATTAAGCTTTTTATACTTCACATGGCGGTCAAAGTCAAAGCATCAGACATCCGTCACATTCATTAATGTTGTTTATTTTATTTTTATAGACTCATAATCTACACTGTAGTAGTTAGTCGAATCAACGCGCGCATCCTGTCTTTGGGTTCCTAGCTCGTGCTCGCGGCGCTAAGGTCCTCCGTTGGTTGACCCAGCCCGTAACACTTTCAGACCGTGTCAGCCACAACTACTGCATTTGGGGGAAGGTAGGCCAGGCCACTGCTGGCTCATCATTAAGTCGCCACACCGACACCTATACATGCATACTACAAGCACACCGTACACACATGTCGCCACATGAGCTATGTCAATTGTTATACTAGTATGGTACAAAATGAATTATTCTCCGATGAAATATTTTTGCGGCTGCTCTTGGCATTTCGACGAAAGAATCAAAAAACAATGGATCCGGAATCCGAATTATCGGATGATTTTCTGCCGCGCAAAGTCATTCAGAACTGTAAGTGGAAAAATGATGGAGTAATCAAAGTGTGGCGTCAGGCATTATTACACCCACAATGCCACACAGAGTTGCTGACAGAATCATATGGTATATCGATAAAATGTCGATCACTTTTACGCGTGATTGTGATTTAATCATAAATATACACGTGAGCGGACAGGTACAAGCGAGCTCTACGATAATGGAACACTGTACTGGCTCATTCCAGTTTGTGCGTCGTGATAGTTCTAAGCAATATATTATAATAAAGAAGATGAATTCGACTTCTCAGTTGCCTTCCAGTTGCTGATTGTAGAATTTGATTGAACCAGACAGAAGTATTATGACCTAGGATTTTACTTTTTGTATAATTCAGAATTGTAGGTGTTAAGATATCAGTCGTCAAATGACTGCTTGGTATACGGTTTAATTGATCAGTTACTAATCGATCCTCAATCAAATACAAAATAAGCAGGTACATTACCAGGCCTCGACTCGGAGCTCCGGCTAGGCTAGCGTCTATTTATAGCTTGTCTCTTGTCTCACAGATTGCGCGATTGACAATTGCACTGTCATTGTGGACTAAGTAATCTTGAGTAATCCTTATCCCTCTTTTTCAAATGACGCTAGCTAGTAGTACTCGAGAACGTGATGGATCCGAGCAACTCGTAGGAAGATTCCACGATAACGATGAGATTGGAGGCGTGGCATGCAGATGGGAGGGAGTGCAACTCAAAGTCGGAGTCAGATAAGTTAGGCGACGCACGTCAGTTGAGATATGGAGAGGATACACGTGTACTGAACTTATGCTGTTATATTTTTCTGTATCTCTCAAGTCTTTTGCAATAAAACGAACGGGGATATCTTGCTCAATTTTAGCTCTTGGCATGTTTGACACAGATCATCATTGGCTATCTCCCTAAAATTATTGTGCCCATGAGGAGGATGCGCTTCTTATCGAGTGCTATTCTACGAGATCGACACGCAATATCCGACATCGACTGAGAGAATTTCCACAATAAGTTCAACTAAAACATTCAAAGTGGTTCCGATGAGAATTACAACCTCTCTATTCCACAGAGATAAGGATTCACGGCTAAGTTCTCGAAGCCACAAAATAATATTAATTGATGATTTATAAGATCTATAGAATATTCTACATAGTGTTATCTGTGATGGAATTGAAGAAGGGCCGATGACTCGCATGCCAGATAGATGTAGAGATCTTCGCTACGATTTCATTTTTAACTTCTGAAGACTCTCTTTCCTTTGTCTCATCTTAGACATCCTTTTTGATTCTTCCTCCACCACTTCTGCAGTCGGAATGTAGCCCATTGTCGTCGACTTCTTTCTAACGTCGCGTTTACGTTTTCCCTTGAGGTCGCTGATTTCATCTTCCCGGTGTGCGTGAAATTATTTGACCCATCCTAGAAGTACTCGTACGATATCCCACTCGGCATCGTATTTTATGCGAGTAAATTTGCACCGTGTTGGAACGTAAGATTGTAATTCAAACGATTAATTCCAGATTCCTAATTAGTATTAAATCTATGCCACATGTATCTTATGCTGCGGGCCTGTTTCAAAGTAAATAAATAGCGGTGAAACTATGCATTTAAACATATGCTATAGTAATCTGGGAAAACAATTGTGCATTTACAACGCGGTTTCCAGATATTCGAGATTGATTAGGTCACTTCAACATATAGCAATCTCAAGAAATGGTTCTTGATTCTAGCGCAATCGACAACCTTTGCTATGTGCCAGTGTTTGACAGAGACGCCATCCGCAGTAGCGGCACCCTTCAGGCAAATGTAACCGAAGACCCAGATGAAGGACTCCCCTTTGTGGCGATACAGGCGGGTGATTAAGCCATCGGAATATTCGTGTGTGAGTAGATCCAAAGCCATAAAAGAGAGAGAACCAGCTCGCTCTCCCTCTCGCCCTCTTTTCAGTGGCGGGGCCGGCTTCCGCAAAACAGCAAGATCAAAGTCATTGAGAACCCCTTCTTTCTTGCTGAGATCCTACATCAGGTTCGAAGAGCTTATGTCGCCGTGTTCAACTCCATTCATCCAAAGATGGTAATGGTCTGCAAATAAACTGCCATTGTGGACTAAGTAGTCTCTATGGAATGAGTGATTGACACTGATATAGAATATCAAATGTACAGATCTGTGGTGGTTCTGGAACGTGATGCCGTTTTAATTAACACTTGTTGAGCTTACCTGCAAGTCCTACAATTGCAAACGAGACAAAGCCAATGTCGCTCATAGTAGAGATAGGTATTACTAATACCTATCTCTCTTTTTTTCCAATCACTCTAGCAGCCGCTCAAGGACCCCAGCCAATGACCTCCAGCTCTCTCCATGGGCCGCACTCATACCATACCTAAGAAGGCTGTTGATGCTGCTGGACAGGCCACCAATAGCTTAGCCAAGGTCAGCCTTATGGTGGAGGAATTCAAGTTGTGAGACACCATGTCTCCTGCCCATGACCACCTTTCCATGTGCTAAGCGTGGTGGATCTTGGTGTTGAAATGATGATCACATGATTGTCATTTATAAACATGAGTCATTCTATGACTCACAATCATTCTATGATATTCCATACACTTCTCTATAATATCATGTATGATTCATTATGACTCATATGCTACAATATGTACAAACAATATGGTCTGTGCACACATGGTCTGTGCGCACTTTAGCAGTATAAATATGAGTAGATAGTACCTCATTAATACAAGTCAGATTTTACATCTTACTTTGTAGTTAAGTCATTTACCAGCCTCTACTAACCCAACACCCTTCAGGTGAGTTATAGTTAGTTATAATGTAGCCTATGCCACTGTGTGTCTATGTGCTTTCAATACTTGGAGCTTATCCAGCTGTACCACTGGTTCCAGTGAAGAGAAAACTCATGGAAAGTCTGGCTTATGGTGAATTTGAGGCCAGTGTAGGAAGATTACTCAACAGCAATGAGAGTGGAGGCAGGGTATGCAGATGGGCGGGAGTATGTCCCAAAGGCAGAGTTGAATGATTCAGACACAGTGGGTCAATCATGTGAAAACTGAGACTTGAGAGATGGAGAGGATAGATGTGTACTGAACTTATGTGGTTGTATTTTCTTTGTATATCTCCAGTCTTTTTCAATCAAATGAATAAGATGTCTTACTCAATTTTGGCTCCTTATGTGTTTGACATTGATGATGCTTAGTCACCTCCCAAAGATAATTGTGTGTGTGAGAACAGGGATGCAATTCTCATCAAGTGCTATTCTATGAGATTGGTGCATAACATCTATTATCTGAATCTGCCAAACAAGTTAGTTAATACACTCAAAATAGCTCCAATGAGAGTTTCAATCTCTCTACTATTCCACAAAGACAAGAATTCACCATTAAGTTCTGGAAGCCTGCAAAACAAGATGAATTTGTGAACTATGAAATATTCTACATAGTGGTATGTATGATGGAATTGGAGGACAAATAACTCATATCAGAAATAGATGTATAGATATTCTGTAAGATTTCTTTGTGAATTTCTGGAAACTCTTTTTCCTTCAACTCTATCTTAGGCATTATTTCTAATTTGTCACCTACAGCCTCTCGAGTAGGAGTGTAGCCCATTGTCATGGTCAACTTCTCTGTAACTTCACCTTTACATGCTTTCATAAGGCTACAAACTTTCTGTTATGCCCATGCTTCAATGAATTGAACTCCACACTGTTCACATACAACTCCACACTCCCTGACTCTGTTCACTGCACGTTCCTCACAGACTTCTGTTGAAATCTTGATTATCTATTATCTATTTCCATTTATCTTTTGATTTATATCTATTTCCTTTACTGTTACACCTGTGCCTTGATGACTTGAACTCTGCACATTATCATCAACTCTGCCCCATTCACATACAACTCTGCACTTCCTGGCTCCATTCACCACATGTTCCTCATGGTTTTCTGTTGCAATTTTGATTATCTATTATCTATTTCCATTTATCTTTTGATTTATATCTATTTCCTTTAGTTACAATTACGCAGTCTGCTT
>JASFCX010000106.1:0-20768 GCA_036937015.1 Crucibulum parvulum | reverse complement strand
GATATATCTATCAAAATGTCTTCAAAGCAGCTTACTACCTGCATATCCAGAAAGCTTAATAAATTATCACAAGTGCTACAGCTATCCTCATATAACTCTAAAAAGCAATTTCTAGGTCATTTAAAATCTATATCCCATGCTGAGATTAAACATATACTAGTGCTTGTTCCTGAAAGTACTGAATGTGAAGATGTAAAAAACTGCAAGTCATGGGCTCTTCATCAGGATTTACATTTAAGAGATATGCCACAAGTGATTTTAGTTAAGGCACAGAGATATACCATGATGTTTATATTACCAAAGGAAAATGCAATGGCTGTAATGCCTTTTATTTTGCAGATCATGAATGTATTTTAAATAATCCAAACTTAGCAGAAAATACTTCTGAAGACTGGCAAAATATATATTTAAATTCAGCCAAGTATCTTAAATTTGGTCAAAATACTTGGGTTGATTGAATCTTTTCAAATGCTGTGGTGAATGGAATATACAGTTTCCATGGATCTGCTGCAGCATATACAGAATATTGGAATAATAGCTTTGGTGGAAATATGACTCTATTAAAAATTTTAAGATTACTCAATGTCAAATCTGGCAGGCATTTGTTCATGAATCTATTTGAACAATTTCTGCCACATCTGGGCAACATCTTGAATTGTCAGATAAACTTAGTATTAGTGAGATTACAAAAGGTGCATTTCTGGCACTTGGAGAAGAAGGAATGATACAAGCAGGAAATTTGCATTCTTGTAATGAATGTACTCAGCCATATAAGGCTACTTCAGATTTTGCTACTGGAAATGACCCAGCTTCCTTAGTTGGTATGGATGATAATATAGCAGTACCTCCTGCTCAAGATCAGGATGAAGATCCTGAATTAAATACACTTGGCCATAATACAGCAGTTAATCCTAATCTCATGCAGTTGCCAAATGAAAATGACTATGTTGACATTAAAATGGTTGTTATGGATGGTATTGTTATGGGTCCACAGCATTGTTCTTATAATAATTGTACATCAGATCTTATGAATACTCATAGTGGAGTTTTTTGTGCTGTAAATGATCAGGAATATGGTCCTAAATGCTGTATTCATGGATGTATCTCTTCTAAAGAGCCAAATAATCAAGTTTGTAGACAACATATACCATAATGGAATCATTACAAGTCAAGTCATAGCAGAGATAATTTAAATGGAGTTAGAAGAATGCTTCATTGTCCTGGAGAAGGTACAGCATGGGAATCAAATGAAGAGAGACCTCATCAACCTCATGATATGCTCACTCAGGAGCCTGTAGAATCTAAAAACTATTTTAAAGCTGAACAATTTTACTGTGTTGAGATACTATGTGCACTTTGTAGAGTTGTAATTGCTTGGACTAAATTTGATAAATCTGAATCTCAAACAAAAATACTTTCTTGGTTGGAAGAAATATATCCCACTCCAGAATTTCAGCCTGCTTATATTTGTTGTTAAGTGCTGTGCCAGATATAGGCTGGCTTAAGGGCAGAGATGTCAGATAGCAAGAGCAGAGTGTGGAGATGGAATGCCTTGAGGCAAACTAAGGACTTCAGCTTCAGCTTATGTGCTGCACCCCTTTCCACTAGTGGTCCCTGGATTTCTGAAGGATGAGAGCAAACTAGGACAGAGCCCAAGGTGGAATTCTGAATGACAAAGAGGAACTCCCTGCAGGAGTTCTACAGAAAAGTGCAGAGTTGGTGGTAACTCAAGGTGAAGTAGTTTGGCAGACTAAGTTGATATTTAAACTGAGGTTACATAGTGAAGTAAGTAGGTTTAAATATTAGAAGTCCAGAGATGAGTAACTGTGGAGTAGAGACAAGTAATGCAGAGTACTAGGTATGAAATATGAAACGTGTATGAGACTTGAAATGAACTGCCTAATTGTAACTAAAGGAAATAGATATAAATCAAAAGATAAAAGGAAATAGATAATAAATAATAGAGATCTAAATAGAAGTCCATAAGAAGGGTGCAGTGAATGGAGTCAGGGAGTGCAGAGTTGTATGTGAAAGGTGCATAGTTGATGATAATGCATGGAGTTCATATTGCCGAGGCATGGATGTAACAGTATTCCTCTCTTAGGACCAAACCCTGAGGTCCATCAGGATTGGTGATTGGTGTTGTTTGCATGTGGCTGAATATGGATATATATGATGGGTGGTGGTTGGTGTGCTTCAAGTAAAATTTTCCCATCTTGCACTAAACTCTTTACTGCAATGTCTTCCTCTCAACACCCTGCTTCTAATGTCCCTGAAGAGAACAAGTTTGCCAAAGCCATGCAACAGGTCCAGGCTGAGGCTGTGGCAAAGTTGGCAGCAATTGCAGAGAAGAAGAAAACAGCAGATGAGGCAAAGAAGAAAGCAGAGGAGGAGAGGATAGTGCAGGAAGAGGCTGAGCACAAGCAAGCCAAGGAGGAGAGGATAGTGCAGGAAGAGGCTGAGCACAAGCAAGCCGAGGCAGAGAAGGCAGAGAAGGAATGCTGTGACAAGGAGGCTGTAGATGCTGCAAAAGCAGCGGAGATGGATGTGGACAAGGATGAAAATGAGGATGAGGTTGTGGAGGTGGTCTGAAGCTGTGAGGCAAGGGTGTGGAGTAAAGCAAAAAACTGTGAAGGTGAAGAAACAGAAGCAGCAAGGAGTGGCCAAGCAACCAACACTTGATAGCAGTAAGTTCTTGTTTTTGATTAGACTTGGCCTTTACTGATAAGGGACTTCAGGAGATTGCAGCCACAGTAGAGGCAAATCCCAAGAGACTGGTGGGTGGTCCAGATAGGGTGAGTGGTTTACTCTTCAGAGTTCAATGTACTAACATGGAGTTCTTTTAGTATTTGTGCTTTGCTGATGGCTTTAATTATGCCAAAGGCACTCATTGGGAGAAGGATGAGGTGGACCCCTGTGACAAGTGTGCCTGCAATGGCACGGTATGCTGGAAGCAGGTGGTCACTGTGTGGGGTCATAACTCATGCTTGCAGTGTTCCAACAAGAAGAGGCTGTGCAAGGATGAAGAGGCCCACCATGTCCCCAACAAGCATCAGCAAGCAGAGGTGGACACTGGTAGCAGGGAGGAGGTATTTGTTGAAGAGGGTGAGGTCAGACATTGGGGGTTTGGAAGCCCAATCAATGTGGGGGATGATGAGGTTGATGTTGACTTTGTCATGGGAGTTGATGGGGGCTATGCAGGAAATGGTGGGGTTCATGTGGCAGATGTCTGCTGCATTTGGAGATGTCTCAAAGGACATGCATGGAGTGATATGCAAAGTCCAAATGGTGGTCAAGCACCTGGCATGGGATCTCCACAAGGTTCTTGAAGACCATACCAATGCACAACTCCAGAATGCACTGGCACAGGAGGCCATAGCTCAGGTGTTGCTAAGGAATGCAGAAGCGCAGGAGGCCACCACTGAGGTGATGAATGCCATTTCAAGGGAAATCTGGGCAAGTCAGAAGAAGTCCAAAGCATGCATGAAGAAGGCCAAAGGGCTAAGGGTGGAGATGAAGCATAGGGAGGTGAAGTTGGCAAGGGAGGATGATAGGGATGTGGAGATGGCTGATGAGGTGGCTGAGGGTGCAGAGAATGAGGAGGGAAGTGTGGAAAAAGAGGGATGAAGATGCAGAGTCTGGTAATAAGGAGGTGGAGAATGAGGAAGGGAATACTGGAGGGGTGGAGAAGGGGGTTGAGAAGGAGGTGGAAAAGGAGGTGGAGACCAAGGTTAGAGAGGACAGAGGAGCAGGGAAGGGTGGAGAAGTCAAGGAGAGCCAGACTCTCCAAGACTAAATGTATATATGGACTTTATTTCATTTTCTTTTTGTTTGTATGTGATTTTCTTTTGGGTTTGAAGTGGGATAATGTTATAAGTTGAAATGAAGTGAGATGTGATGGAGAACAGATGGAAATGTGCAGAGAACTATGAAGTATGTACAGAGAAGGGGGGATAATGTTTGGAAAAGTGAAAATTGAAGCAAAAAAGAATAAATGAAATCTATAATTTGTCTAGGGGACCAGGGAAATGGGAATATCTTTGATGGAAGTCCTGTACCAGTTCCTGAGCATGATCTAGTTTGGTAGCAGGGAGCCAAGATTCAGATTTGTTGGTGTCCACATATCCAAGCCAGCAGACTTTATACTGGAGTTTACAATGTTTGTATCACCTGTCTATTTTGGACTTGAGAATCTCTTCAACTTTGTACTCAATGTCACTGTCAATCTCAACAGGAGGAGGTGGACTAGGTACCAGGCCAGGGATGGTGTTTTCATGATGGGGTTCAAGCATAGAGACATGGAAGATGGGGTGAACAGCACACATAGAGTTGGGAAGGTGGAGAGTGAAGGAGTGAGAGCCAGCATGACCTATAATTTCATAGGGGCCTAGGAATTTCTCTGAGAGCTTCTTAGCAGGCCTAGTAGTATTAAAGAACTTTGCTTTGACAAATACTTTGTGACCAAGTTTGAAGTTCAGTGCAGGAATCTTAGTTATGTCTGCAGAGATCTGATATTGCTTCTGAGCTTCAGTGATCTCTGCACATAAGAACTGGTGGAGTTGATCCAGGTCTACAGCAAAGTTATATGCTTTTGAGGATGTAATGTCATGTTTGGGATGAATGGAAATGGAGGGGTCATAGCCCTTGTTGGCAAAGAATGGGGACACTCTAGTAGTAGCACTTGGTGCATTATTGTAAGCAAATTCCACAAGGGGTAAAAGGTCATGCCAGTTGTCCTGTTGATAATTGCAGTAAATCCAAAGGTATTGTTCAAGTGTTTGATTGGTACATTTGGTCTGGCCATCACCTTCCAGATGATAACCCAAAGTGAAGTGGAGTTCCATGTTAAGGAGTTTGCCTAAAGAGCAGAAGAAGTGAGAGACAAACTTGGTGCTGTGGTCAGATGTAATGTGTGAGGGAACTCTGTGCTTGGAGAATACATGGATGACAAATAACCAAGTGAGTTCTGCAGAGGTGATGGTGTCATGGGTGGAGATGAATATGGATTGCTTGGTGAGTTGATCAACAACTACTAGAATGGAATCAAAACTGCTGGAGCTAGGGAGTTTCTCTATGAAGTCCATAGATATTGAGTGCCAGGGCCTAACAGGGATGGGAAGCTGTTTGAGAGTACCATAAGGTTGGTGTTGTTGAAGTTTAGAGTGCATACAAGTGACACAAAACTTGCAGAAGTCCTTAACCATAGTATGGATGTTTGGCCAAGTGTATTTGTGTTGTATAAGTGCTAATGTCTTGTTTTGTCCAAAATGACCAGAGAGAATATGATCATGCTTGTATTGTATGACACATAGGCAGAGATCAGCTATGTCCAGTATGCAGATTTGATTATCAAGGCAGAGAAGTCCTTGGGGATTGCAAGTCCAGTGTGGTAAGGTGGGAATGGTAGGATGTGCTGTGGAGATTTGGTCATCTGCTAAGGATGCTAAGATATCTGAATGGAGTTTCTTGACATCTATAAGCAGGGTGCTGCAGAGAACTGGGAGTGAAAGAATAGTAGCATGGAGTGAAGTGGTGAGTTGTTCTTGGGTGAATACTGGTCAGTAATTGTGTGGATTAACCTTGGCATAGTCACTATTTCCCTCTTTTGGGTAGATGTCCCATTGTCTAGTTAAAGAGTCAGGCTTTGTCCCTAATTTACCTGTGTGGAAATGGATGATAAGATTAAACTAAAAGAGGAACTCTGACCATTGTGCTTGACAGCATGTCAAAATCTTTGTGGTAGTGAAGTATTCTAAATTCTTGTGATCAGTGACAACATCTATAGGGAGAGCTGCACCTTCAAGATAATGATGCCAAGTTTGAAAGGTGGCAAAAATTGCCAGGAGTTCTTTATCATGGGTGTTGTAGTTTAATTCTGCTGCAGTAAATGTGCGAGAGTGGAATGCAATTGGGTGAATTTCACTGGTAGGAAGAACAATAGATAAGATAGCCACTAGGGCATAATCAGAAGTGTCTGTTTCTATGATGATTTGAGCATTGGGAATCCAATGAGTGAGTATAGGAGCAGTGGTGAAAGCCTTCTTGAGAGTATTGAAGGACTTTGAACATTCCAAAGACTAGTTCCATGTGGAGTTCTTGCATGTAAGGCAGGTAAGTGGGACAACAATGTCAGAGTAATTCTAAATGAATCGACAATAGAAATTAGCAAAACCTAAGAAAGACTGAATGTCTTTCACTTTGTGAGGTTCTGGCCATTCCTGAATAACCTTGATGTTATCTTCAGACATCTTCAAACTGTCAGGGGAGAGGATATAGCCAAGGTATTCCACTTGTTCAGAGTGGAATTCACACTTATCCATACAGGCATAGAGGCCATGCTTGCAGAGTCATTTGAGTACCTCGCAGACATGAGAGTGGTGTTGAGAGAGGTCATTGGAGTAAATGAGAATGTTGTCAAGGTAGACAATAATGCAGACATTGAGTAGGTCAGAGAAAATATCATTCATAAAGCATTGGAACACTGCAGGTGCATTAGAGAGACTGAAGGGCATTACCCATCCATTCAAAGGAGCCATAGCAAGTGCAAAAGGCAGTCTTCCATTCATTGCCTTTGGTAATGTGGACTAGATGATAAGCATGGCAGAGATCTATCTTCATATAGAGCTGAGCCTTATGAGGGCTATCTAAAAGGTCAGAGATCAGGGGCAAAGGGTAGTGATCCTTTTTGGTGATCTTATTGAGGCATTGGAAGTCTACACAAAGATGAAGAAAGCTGTCCTTCTTCTGAACAAAGAGGATGGGTGCACCATGTGGAGAATTGGTAGAGTGAATGAAACCACTAGTGAGATTTTCATCAATGAATTCACAGAGAGTGGAGAGCTTGGATTGCAAGAGGGAATAGATGGGGCCAAGAGGCAGAGAAGTACCTTCTTCAAGGTTAATCTTGAGATCATAAGGGCAGTGTGGGGCTAGTTTGTTGGCCTTGGCTTTACTGAATACATTGGCAAATTCATGGTATTCAGCAGGCACAAAGGGCAGGTGAGCAGGTTCAACAGTTCCTGCAGAAAGCATGGGAGTGGGTAGGTCAGATGGTTGAAGTTGGAATACTTGAGTACCCTCTAACTTGATGGCTTGTGCAAAGGCCACTGAGTTGATAAGAGAGACCAAAGGTTTTCTGAGCAGAGTATCTGGTGGTAAAGGTAGAGAAGTGTTTTCTATTGCAGGCAAGGCAGCCATATGTGCGGAGATGGTTGACAAGGGTGGAGAAGACTCTGTGGAGCAGAAAGAAATAGTTTTAGCAACCCAATCAATCAATGGATTGTGCTGGTGAAGCCAATTATATCCAAGAACCACAGAGCAAGCAGAATCTAGAGGAGTTATATAGAACTTAAGGGCTAGGATTTCACCAGAGGAAAAAATGGTGGGAAAGGAAACTGTCTGAGTGATTACCACATTGGTACTTCCATCTATGAGACACAGTTGAATGGGAAAAACAAATTGGCATTCTAAGGAATTTCATAAAACAAAAGATGAATCTATAAAACAATGAGAAGTGCTGCAGTCTATCAATGCTTGAAAAGGGAGTGGAAAACTAGAAGATGAGAGTGGAATTGTGAGGGAATTGGGGTCAGAAAGAGCAGACATGTTGAGACAGGCCTCCTTAATTGTGCAGTTGGAGACAATGCAGCTCTCAGCCCACATGGAGTCTGAAGAGCTGCTCTCTATTTTTTTGAGTCTGGAGAGTTGGACTTCTTCTCCTCAGCCATTGCCACACAGGCTTTGGCCTTGGAGGTGCTAGAGGAGGATCTGGGACAGTCTTTGGCCATATGGCCACTACCACCACAGAACATGCATAGATTGTTATCCATGTGTTGTTTGCATTCCTCAGTGGTGAGTTTACCATCCTTGCCTAATTTGGATGATAAGTTGGGCTTCTTGGCCAAGGAGCTAGCATGATTGGATGAGTTGTTGGATTTAGAAGAGGATCCTGAAGATGATGAGTGATTGGAGGATGAGGATGGGGTGAAGTTGCCCTTAGGGGTGGACTTCTGCTGGCCTTTTGATTTGTCTGCATTTGACTTCTTGGACTTGTCAGATTTATCAGCAGAGCCACACTTATCCTGCACAATTTCACCCTTGCATTCCCAATAATGCCTGTCTATGACTTTGGCAAGGTCCTTCATCTCCTGGAGTTTCTTTGGTTTTCCAATATTGCTCATGTGGTCCTTAATGTGGTCAGGGAGACCTTCATAGAACCAACAATGGAGTGCTGTTTCTCCATAGTCATTGTCAAGCTTGGATTCATAATGGTTGAATAGCATGATGTATTTGGTAACATGCTAATTGTCTTTCATGGTGAGGTTCTCTAGTTGAGTTTCAGCATCACCTTTGGGGTCATCAGGCCCAAAGTTGCTGCAGAGTTTGTAGACAAACTCATTGTAGTCATTTAACCAGAGAGGAGATTTGCAGGTTTCACCCATAATACCAGGTTCAAACCAGTCCAAGGCAGTACCTTTGAGATATGAGATGGCAAAAGTGATTTTGAATGTGTCAGTCCAGAATGCCAAAGGATGGTTGTGGTAATGTAGGTTGCACTGGAACAGAAAACTGCAGAGTTTGGTGGAATCTGAACCATTGAAAGTGTCTGGGTCATGGAGTTTGGACTTTGTCATATGCTCAGCACTTGCAGGATGGTGAATAGCCTGAGCTACTTCTGTGAGGGCTTCTGCTAGTCCATAGGGAACACTTGGAGAATGATTAGATTGTTGATTGGGTGGTGTAGGAGGAGTGTTGTCATGATCATCACTGCCATCACCATCATCACTGTTGTTGTTGCCATCATTACCATCTGGAGGACCTTCTGGGTCTGGGGCAGGGTCATTGGGCATTGGTGTGGTAGGTTGTTTGGGAGGGGGTGGAGGTGGATTGTCATCATGACTAGGAATAGGTGTATTTGGTGTATGAGAAGCTTAACCAGTGGTGTTGCTCCCTCCTGGAGGTGGAGTAGCAGGGGTAGTACTGGTCTTTGCTTTAATGACCTTAACCTTCTTGGTGGTTACTTTGGTATGAGAAACCATTGGATTGAACAAGTACTAGTGAAAGGTACAAGTTCAAATATACTGTTAAGTGCTGTGCTGGAGATAGGCTGCCTTAGGGGCAGAGATGTCAGATAACAAGGGCAGAGTGTGGAGACAGATTTGCCTTGAGGCAAACTAGGGACTTTGGCTTCAGCTTATGTGCTGCACCCCTTTCCACTAGTGGTCCCTGGATTTCTGAAGGATGAGAGTGAACTAAGACAGAACTCAAGGTGGAGTTCTGAATGACAAAGAGGAACTCCCTGCAGGAGTTCTACAGAGGAGTGCAGAGTTGGTGATAACTCAAGGCAGGGTAATTTGGCAGACTAGGTTGATATTTGAACTAAGGTTATATAGTGAAGTAAGTAGGTTTAAATACTAGAAGTCCAGAGACAAGTAACTGCAGAGTAGAGATGAGTAACACAGAGTACTAGGTACAAAATATGAAACATGTATGAGACTTGAAGCAGACTACATAATTGTAATTAAAGGAAATAGATATAAGTCAAAAGATAAATGGAAATAGATAATACATAATCAAGATCTAAATAGAAGTCTGTGAGGAATGTGCAGTGGACAGAGTCAGGGAGTGCAGAGTTGTATGTGAACAATGCAGAGTTGATGATAATGTGTGGAGTTCAAGTTGTCAAGGCATGAACATAACAAGGTACCTGACTCTGAGATGGCTGAGCTGGCCTCACCAGGATATTTGGCTTAACTCAACCACTGTTGACTACTCATCAACACTTAACAACCTATATTACAACCACCTGGGTCACTCTAGTCATGATATGATTCCTTGATTTGGAATCCTGCTCATGTAACCACTGGACAAGATCCATTTTGATATGGGGACAAGTGGCCAGACATTGCACCCCTAGGAATATCCACATTATCTAACTGGCAGATGAGCCAGATATTAGCATATGCATGCTTCCTCAATACAGAAGCCTGTGTGTGATACATGAAAGTGGTGTAGCCATGCTAAAATGTGTCAAGTGGTATAGTGTACTTAGTGCCTTCAAAAAAAAAAAAAAAAGATATCTATGTGTATCTATATACCTGTCACCCTTAACTGCACCCTGCTGTCAGATTGCATGTAGCAATCTCAAGAGGGGGTATGTAATGGGTGATACTCTTACATAGAACTATTTGTATCTATTAATTCTGGAAGGCTTTGCCTTCCCTTAAATATCTTGTTAGACAATTATGTAATGGCAGAGACTTTAACTTGTACTATGTAGGCAACCTACATAACTGGTGCAAGCTTATCACTGTACTACTAAGTCTCTACCCTGTAACACATGCATTACACATGGCATGACATGATAACACCCACCAAATGTGTCCATTGCATTGACCCAGAGGAATTTCTCCATGCACAGTGCAACTGAGACTTTGTAATTTACAAAATATGTAAATAAGTGTTGAAATATTATTATTATCACATTTTTTCCTTGGATTTTAAATGTAGCAAAGAGATATGATGGAATCCACAAGAAACCTCTGCCAAATACTATCCTGATAGAGGCTGAAACTTGAAACCTATAGAACATTGCTATAAGTCACTTCTAGCCTTGGCTCAAGTAATAAAATATGCTCAGTTTTTGATTCTTAACAAATATTAGGGACTATATTTTTATATCTTTATTTAATTCATGGATGCTATTAAAATCTTTTAATAATCTTATCTTATCTTGCTTGTCAGAGGAGATAACAAAAAATGGCTTCATATTTTTTGTAGAGATTAAAGTTTTGAACATACTTTGTCACTGGACCTAGGCACAAAAGTGTCTTATTGAATTTCTTTATAGCTTTGAAGTTTGAGCCAGCCAAATTGGGCCACACAGCCACCTCAATGCAGCTGCAATGTGCCTACCTCATGCCCTTTTGCCTCAGTTGTTCCCTCTCATTGTCCCTCTTCACTTTTCCATCAACATTACCTGTCTCAAAGATATATTTATATTCCTTGACTTTCAACCACTCTTCAAGTAGAAAATTTCTCTTTAATATGATATTTCACATGAATTCAACTAAAAAAACAGTCTTTAAATTACCCCATCATGCCACCTAAGAAATCTTCTCAAGCATGGAAGAAGAACTTGGAATCTGGCTGTAAAATTGTTGAAGATTCACAGGAATCCTCCACTACTATAGAAGTACAGCTTAAGAGTCCTCAGGAACAACTTACAGAAACAGAGTCTTTTACATGCAGCTCAGGCAAAAATACTGGAGTTGGAGTTGGTAGTGGAATCCAAGCACTTTACACTAAGCCCCTCATCCAATCAGACTCCACTTGGACTCCAAGTAAAATCCTTGTACATTCCTTGGACTCCAATCAGACTGAAAAATATTTTGAAGTACTATAAAAGTAAAATGAAATGAAGTCCAAGCAAAATCTAATTGGACTGTACTTGGACCACAGCTTGGACACTCAGAATTTTGGACTTTGCTCAGACTGAGTCCAAGCAGAGTCTAATTGGACCATCAGACTGACTGCTTGGACTCTGTTTATTAGTATAAATATACAGCCATTTGCAAATCAATAGACCAACTCAATCATTGTTCATCATCAGGAGTTATTTGTTCTTGGAGCTCAGCAAGACCAAATAGAAGCTGGCAATGCCTTTTTTGGAAGGTACCCTGTATATGCTCCACTTTGAGTCCTCTCTATTGAGTTGGTCAACTTGAATGATGCTCTACTTCATTCTGTCTTCACTATGGTTGGCAATTGATGCCATATTCCAGTTGAGGTCAAGAAACTTGTGATAACAATGTCTTGCCATGAGCCAAGGAGTCATTGCCTTTCATTACTTACATCAATGTCAAGACATATTGTCAATCACATCCTCCACCTCCATCAGAGAACTAGTTTTGTTACAAAGATGCCTATTGTTGTAGGACATCCTAGAAAGCTGAATGCTATTGATTTGAATGTAAGCCATTTTATTTCTTGCACTCATTATTCTAACAATCATTCAGTTTCTGGAGTCCTGTATTGAAAGAACACCAGATATCTATCTTTGTGAGCTGCAAGATGAGCTTTCCCATGCATGTGGAGTGGATGTGTCAGTTTCTGCAATATCAAGAGCACTGAAGCATTGAGGGCTCACCAGGAAGAAGGTAAATGCATTACTTATGTCATATTATCTGTTATGGTACTAAATGGTTTTCTTAGGTTACAGTCCCTGCTCTGGAACATGATGAAGACTAGCATGCACAGTTTCAAATTCATATGGCAGCCCATTATACTGCTGAACAGCTAGTATTCATTGATGAAGCTGGCTGTAATTGGAAAACAACACAATGGAATTATGCATGGGCTGCATCTGATTGGAGGGCATGGAAAAAAGATTATTTTGTTAGGGGGCAAAGGTACATCATTGTTGCACTTGGTTATGCTTACATTATATCTAACTCAACTCTTGAAATAGGTATTCCATTCTACCTGCCCTCTCTCTTGATGGTGTTCTCCATCTCAATATCCTCCCATGCTCTTGAACTGCCAAATTTTTCAACTCATTCATTGAAGGGTTGCTTGAAAATATGAATCCATTTCCAGCAAAAAAACTCTGTCATTGTAATGGATAATGCCAGTATACATAAATCTGAAGACTTATGGCTGATGGTGGAGGCCAGGTGATGTTACTTCTACTTGTCTACATCATATTCACTTATATATATAATAACAGAGGTATGCAATTGGAATACCTACCACCTTATTCACCTGACTATGACCCTATTGAAGAAGGATTTTCAGCTGTCAAGGCTTGGCTTCATGCAAATTGTGATTATGCAGTGGGTGAGTTGACAGGTAAAGCTACAAGTGATCCTTATGGGCTGCTTTGGGATGCTGTATATGATTCCATGACACCAGAGAAAGTGCAACAGTGGTTCATCCATAGTGGATATCTTTAGTTATTGTCAGCTAGTACCTTATCCATTAACATAATTGACTCCTTGTTGGTTTACTACATATGTATATTAAAGAACAGAAGTATTGTATTCTCCTTCTCCTCAGCAGCTGGGAGCATCAGCTTTCCCTTCCCTTTCTTTGCAAGGTGGATAAGATACCTCACTCAGTCAAGAAATGGCAGAACAATGTGTTTTGGCATGCCAATGATGTCAACAAAATAGTTCTTGCTAATGCCTTCAATGCCTCCAACATATATAATACTGTTCTCATGCAACTTCTCCTCATATTGCAGATAGTTTAATAGGGGCATTGCATCATGCAGCTCTTGGAGGAGGAATTGAATAATTGGCTACTGAATAAGCAGTTGATAAGTGTCACCTTCAATGTCATTATTCAACAACTCTGCTGCATTGAGTCTTTGCTGACCAGTAGTTTCATGAAGTGGTGAGGCTCTACAGTGATTCAAGACTGTGATGTGAATTGGCATTGCAGAAGGTGCTCCAGCAGAGGATGTCTTTGTAAGGGGATCATGGTGCTTGGGTAAATGGTTGAATTCTTTCATTGCAGGTGGCATCTTAAAGTCAGCTTCTTTCATTTGCTAGTTTTTGACTTTTTTGAGTATACAATAATTCAGAAATTAATTTGTACTCATGATTTTTTTGGCCCATAACCTAAGTACTTTGTTTGGCAGCATAGTATGCTTGCCATTCTTTGGGCTAATATAACAACAGCTCCCATGTTGCTGACATTTTAATTTCTCCTTCAATTGTAAATAAACCTTTGTAGATGGGACTGGCTCATCTTCATCACTATCTGAGCTATGGCACCTTGACCATATCTTTTTCTTGCTCTTTGACTTTGATTTTGAGCAATCAACATGCTACATCAGATCAAATTAGTGAATTTATCCTGACCTCATATAGACTTAAGAGACTAAGACACACCAAATTATAGATTTCAAGAATAATTCTCCACATTCTGGCATGCTCCATCCATTCCTTCCCAACTGACATTGCAATTTCAAGCTCTTGGGTATTTGAAAGCCTCTGTGGATCATCAGAGACACAATTCCCAGCAAACTTGTAACCAAGCAATGCTTCTGAAGGATTGGTATCCATTTGAGCACAGACATGAGAGAAAAAGTTGTTGAAGGAGATGTCAGTCTCAAGATGGAGAATTGATTGTGTGTCTGCACTCTCAGAGTCCATTGACTTGTGTGGAATTGATACATCAATTTGGCTAGTATCTAAGGATATATTAGCAAGGTTAAACATTTTATACTTAATCATACCTCAAGTAGAATTGGTTTATGCTGTTTGCTGCTGTCCTGCTGAAAAAATTGGAAGCAGAAGTTGCTCTGGAATTACAGCATGAGCTCGATAATGGTCTTGAGGTGGCTTATAAAGTGGGGGAGGTGTATTTAAAGCTGGATGACCATGATACACCTGCTCATGGAGATGATGTGGTAGCTAGAGTGTGGGAGGGTGAGGAGGAGGGGCTGCCAAGGGATGATATGGGTGCATATTAAACCAGTAAGGAGCCCTTGGAAAGTATTGTCCATAACCAGGCTGAAGTTGATGTTGATTTTGTTGGTTTGGAGGATAAGACATGTTGAGAGGAGAACTTGGATGTGTATCTAGCATCAAATCTTGCATAACAGCTCTTTTATAGACCTCAGCAGGTGGGGAGGTTGGAGCCTAGTCTATTTACTTTTGTCACCATAATTTTCATGTGGAGAGAGCCATTGCATAGAGTATGCAAATTTTTATTCTAGGTATAGATCAGACACAAAGAGTGGAGAAGCTAGGGACAATTAATGGTAGAGTGGATATGCAAGAGGACTTGTACTAGTAAATGTTTCAGCACTGGCAGCAATAATGCTCTCTAGTACAATAATATTGTTGAGATCCATACTGTGTGTACAGGATAAACTACATCTAAGAGCATTTTATTTAATCTATCATGCAGGTTATAGTGGCTTCAGATGTTTCTTATGGGTGCATATGTAGGATAATGCATGAATGCAACACAATAACTCTTGTGGCACATGAGCATGTTTTGATGACATCATGTTATTACTGTGGTGGAGTGCTGGGCACTATTTGGTCCTGCTGAGCTTCAAGAACAAACAACTCCCTGAAGGTGAACAATGGTCAAGTTGGTCTATTGATTCACAAATGGCTGTAAGGGGTCTCTTGATACTGTATTTATAATTTTGGTAGTATTGAAGAGGTATTTTTCAAGACTATTTAAAAAATAAGAAAAGTAAAATAAAATCAGACAAGTCAAAACAATTCAAAACATGAGCAAATAAGAGCTGCTATTATTAATACTGTTTATAATATCAGAAGTAATAATCAGAAAATTTAAATAAATTCAAATACATGCAGACAAATCAAAGCAGATACAAATGAGAGTTATTATTGCTAACAGTATTTATAACATTAGTGATAATAGTCATAGAAATTTGAAATAAATTGGCAAAAATACCATTAAAAATATGAACAACCAAATAGAGCAAACAAGAAACTAATATAAATAAAGCTACTTGTACTAATACTATCTAATAAAATCATAAAAAAAATCAGAATAAATTAAGAGAATCAGGATAAGTCAAATAATGCCAGACAATACAAACAAGTACAAATTAGTGTATATGTATTTAAAATTGTTTATCACAATAATGATAACACTTCAAAATTAAATGTATAATCATAATATATTAATAGTCCCAATGTTATTAATAATAAATGTCAACAAATATAAAAGACTTGTGATTTGGTCAGTATTTTGTGATTTGCAGGTGTAATTCTTATTCAATTTCAGTGAAAACAATAATGTTGTGTTACTATTAATAGCCTCTACAATCTGAGATAATAACAAATATATACAAATATTTGCACTTAACAACTTTATTCAATCAAATCCAAGCATATTAAATGGAATTAAATCAAATCAAATAGATATAAATAAATCTCTTTATTTGTACATATTTGGATAGTCTTTTTTCATACCTTTATCTTTTTTGTCTGATTTTATCACTGTTGTAATAAATAGGATTAGTTACTGCAGCTCTTATTTGTAGGTGTTTGTACTTGTATTGTATTGTTTAATTTGATCTGGTTTTTCCCAATTTATTGCATTGAATTGAACCTTAGTATACTTATGCTAATACATCTATATTAATACTGAATACTATACTAATAGATTTTAATTATACAAGAAGTCAATAGCAACATCTGCCAACTTTATATAATACCTAACTAATATTAAAGTTCAAGTAAATTAAAGTTTTGTCACTATTAGTCCTTAGTAATATGATGACATAAGCTAACAAGTGATTTATAAAAGCTACTAATCTTGAATTTTACAAGTACTCTACTCAGACTGCTTACATTTTACTCAGATTTCACTCAGACTGCTTGAACTTCACTCAGACTTCACTCAGACTGGATAAGAAAAGTATTAAACAATTATATATCATTAATAGAGTCCTAGTAGTCTGATTGGAGTCTGCTCGGAGTCCTAGGATTCTGCTTGGAGTCTGAGCAGTCTGATCAGACCAGGGGGGTGAGTGTAAAGTACTGGTGATAATAATCATAAAAATCTTGAAATAAATTTGAATAAATCAGGACAATTCAAGAAAATGCAAATAAACACAGACAGGCCAAAATGGATACAAAAAATAAGAGCTACTGTTACTAACACTATATATAATGTTAGCTATAACAATCATAGAAATTTGAAATAATTTGGTGTAATGCATGTTAAAGCCAAGTGGAAGATAGGAAGTGTACTGTGAGGATGCTTAAACCACAATGGACATCAGAATTGGTGGAAATAGTCAGTGATGCATGTTATTCAATGCATTGAGCAAGATGAGATGCATATCTGAGCACCATGGATGGGACCATGGGAGATGTGACAATGACACACCAAGGATGGCAAGTGCCCAGTATGTGCAAGATGTAGGTTAATACTAGCAATTGAGACTGGATCAAGCTATTAAGACAGAGACACCACAGAATGGAAATTTGAGAAGTTCATACTTCTGGCAGTGATGTGCATGGGAGAGAAGAATAATTGGGAGGAGAGAAGGAAAGGTATGTGAGTACAGAAACTTAAACAACCAAATGGAACCAGTCAAGACAAAATTAATACAAATAAAAGCTACTTCTGTCTAATAAAACCATAAAATTCAGGATAAATCAAAAAAATTCAGGAGAAATTGAATAATAATAGACCATAGAAATAAATACAAGTAAAGGCTTTTTTAATTGAAATTATCTATTACAATAATAAAACTTCACTATGAATTGGTAAGAGTCAAGAATAAAAATAGTACAGATAAGAATAATAGATGGCATCATAAAAAAATTAATGAGAAATTAAAGGACAATCAAAGATGTACAAATAGAAGTCAATTATTTAATTTTTTTGTAATATGCATTATTATGGTCTCTTAATACTTACAATGCTATTAATAAATAAATGTCAATAAATTCAAAAGACTTGTGATTTGGACAGTATTTTGCAATTTGTGGGTGCAATTCTTATCGAATTTCAATACCATAAATTATGTCATGTTTTTATTTACAGTCTCTACAATCTGAGATATTTACAAATATATACAAATATTTGTACTAAACAACTTCCTTCAATACAATCCAAGCATATTAAATGAAATTAAATAAATTCAAACAGATATAAATCAAAGCTCCTTTATTTGTATATATTTGTATTTTTTTCATAATTTTGTCACTTTTCTTTTCTGATTTTATCACTGTTTGTAATAAATAGCATTAATAAAAGTGGCTCTTATTTGTAGGTGTTTGGACTTGTCTACCTTTTTTTTGATTATTTTGTCACTATCAATGCTTATTAATATGATTACATAACCTTACCAGTGATATGTAATAGTTACTCTGCTTAAATTCCACTCAGATTCACTTGGACTCTACTTGGACTCTGCTCAGACTCTGCTCAGACTGGATAAGAAAAGTATTAATAAAATATATTTTATTAATAGAGTCATAGTAGTCTGATTAGAGTCCAATCAGAGTCCATTGGAGTCCACTGGAGTCCAAGCAGAGTCTGAGCATCAGGGGGGTGAGTGTAAAGTACTGGATACATTCTGCAATTTTATTCATTACCAGTATCCAAGCATGATCATGAAACTTTGTTTGACCTCACCAGTAAGTTTTGGAACTGACCTAGAGGTCATGGCAATTCCTCTATAGGCACCTTGGAAACCTCCTCTGTGCCTGCCTCTGTATCCTCCTCTATAGCTACCATATTGGCTGCCTCTGCTCCAGCCCTGGTTCATCTTTGTCAATTTCTTAATTATAGCTATGGCCACTGACTCAGAGGACTGAATAATTCATCAAAGAGCAGTATCAGACATCTGCACTCCAGGATTGGTGAAGGTATGTGTATGTGCATTGTAAAGGGAGCTGAGGCAGCTGCAGGCTGCTGAGGTGTGAGGACCTTCACTACAACTGTAGGGTACTTGTCAGGTGTAGGTGTGTAGTGTCAATGTTTATTATAGCATTCCATGTAGCTAGCTGGAGGGTGGCCAGGGAATGGGCTGTTGCCTCAAAGGGAATGTTGAAGGTTCTTGGCATAGTGTTCCCAGTTGAGGACTTGATGAGCAGTGTACTGGATAGGAAAAGCAGACATGGGAATGTAGGAATGGTGAGTTCTGTCATTTTGATGCTTTTCCTGCTTTTTTTTAACAGCATTCTGATCTTATTTAGTCCTTCCTTTGTCTGTCTTAATGCAGCAATAATGTACATATAGCATGACATCTTCAGGCATATGTGTGGGATGGTTAGCTGGTAACTGCTTGGGTTTTTCTGTCCCCATGGCTTCACAATACTAATCCATCTGTGCCAGGTGTTTAACTTCAGCATATTCAGTCCAGGTGACATCTCCAGTTGACCATTGGACCTCAAATAGTGTATCTGTACTTTTTCCTGCATGTAATAGTATTTGATCTATGTTTCATTCAGTTTAATTCTGTCCAAAACCAGGTATCTGGTGGAGTTGTCTGCTAGGGAATTGTCAATCATCATTAGGCATATGTTTCCAAGTAGTGAAGCATTAAATACCTCATGTATTCCCCTCTTCTTTAATTTTGATAATAATTCAAGTCTATATGATGCACCAGGACTTACTATTTCAAACATACAAAATTGTCCAAAATATTTTGGTGTGAGTTTCCTTGCACATCCCTTTGGAAGCTTTAAGTTCTTCATTGATAAGTACACAAGTTTATCTATTGCAAGGTTAGTCTTTCTCTAATGCTTGTTGGTTTGGGTTTTCTGACTGATTCATGCTTCAATGATTGTATTATGCACTTTCATTATTGCTTCTTTCATTTTTAGTGCAAATTTATGGATGCCAGGGTAATTAAAGTCTGATTCCCATAGAAAAGCACAAGGGCTTTGGGCATAATTCAGGAAGAATAGCCAGAATCCTGTTGAATCAGAGCATACAGTTTTCATTGCAAATTCAATTGCAGGTAACTTATGAGCCCAGTCTTTTTGATTTGGTTCCACACACTAACAGAGTATTCCTGTCATGGTACAATTAGCACTTGGGGTTGTGGGCTATTGCAAGCATGGCAGTACAAGTCTTTTTTCTTTGTATTTAGCTATCATTGAAATATGCCACAGAAAACTTCAATCTTGCACTCACATGTCTGACTTGATTAAATTACTAACTTCAACTCACTCCATCTTGCAATTGAAAGACACTGGAATCAATGAGGCATATACAACTTTATACAAACTATATGTTTCTACCAAATAGTGAAGTAATGTTATTCTACATGACATGAAATGAGTGATGAAGTGATAAATACTATGTATGGGAAGTAAAGAGAGAGTCCAAAAGAAAGGAAATCATTGACTACATTTCATGGAAAGTTCTTAATCTACAAGATGGGCTTGACTAGTACATTGACAACTGGTTGTACTTCCCCCCTTTCTCAGCAAGGCTGGAAGGCAACCATTGCAACAGCATTGGGCTATAAGTATGTCAATTAGATAGATGCCACAAGGAATAATCAGTGCTAATATAAGAATAATAATAATAGTGTAGTTGCTATTGAAATTAATTATCTACATTAGAATAATTTTAGGAAGGAGAAAATGTGAAGGAGAAAATGTAGCACTCACATGCTGGTAAATATGTCTGCAATGTAGGACCTAAGTCAGTATGATATAACAATCTAAAATCTGGCACCACCATCTGGCACAATATTCTGGAGAAGTAGGTGATGTCATGGGTGAAGTTGGAGAGTACTTAAGTGAATAGGTAGATATGAGAGCAGAGGCTGCATAATTGGTGAGCATGAGCTAATTGTTATGAGGCAAGTGAACTTACATACCATAGAAATGAGATGGGGAAGGACAGAGTAAAGGTAGGTTAGCCTACTACCATAACTATATGGTTTCTGATTAATCAATGTGCCTTCTCAAAGGAAATTTTGATTAAACTGTTTGTGATTAATCTCTTAGTTTAAACTTGTATGATGATACCAACTCCTTCAGTAGCTTGAATTTCAACTGTTTTCAATGATGAAACAGAAAAAATCAGTGCACATGGGGTGATTAAATAGTGAGTAATATTTAATTAAATGCTACTTAACTCAGGAAATTGTCACATCCTGGAACTTCAAGCATACCTTCCATCCTTCCAACTTTCCTTCTGACACTCCTTCCACCCTATCTTCTGTTCATCATTTTTGACCTTCCTTATTTTGTAAATACATTTCATCACCATAGTTCCCTTACAATTGATTTTAGTTACAT
>JASFCX010000105.1:0-20801 GCA_036937015.1 Crucibulum parvulum | reverse complement strand
GATCAACCGAATGCACATTGTGGTTTCTGTCATTAATATTTCCATTGGGATTCTTAATTATATCTCGACGGACCATGGCATAGACAAGATGAAGTGCTGAGCAGTGCATGGCACTCACCGCTCGGCTAAGTTGGCAAGTATCAATAGCTATTTTGCTTACTTACATATACGACTTCTCATCACTAAGTTTATAATTTCAATTTTTTTTTATTCTGTAACGTTACCTATTAATATCTACATGGAGAGGAAGAGGAGGAGGAAGAGAAGGAAGAGTGTCGGAGAGAGGTATGTTAACCTATATGAATGATTCTGTCAAGTTAAGCGCAGGTTGAATCAGTATGACGCACATGTAATCAGACATTAGCGAGACAAATTATTTGAACTTGTGTTATTGCAGTAATACGGGCCGTATGAACCGTATTACGGCCGTATTATACGGCAGCCATACGGGTGGAAACCGTACCGTAAACCGTACCGTAAACTGGACCTAAAATCTGTCGACGGTACGGTATACGGGCCGTATTTGTGGGTACCGTACAACCCGTATATACGGTTACGGGTGGCAGCCCTAGAGACGACGCTGTCGACTGAAATTGACGATCGATCCGTATTCGATTAGAGGTATGAGATAGCCTATATGGAGTATGAGCAGATGGTGGTACATCTCACACAGCGCCCACTAACACCATTCGAGGGAGTATGGGCCGCATGTAACACAAGGCCTCGGGCGAGTCATTGCCCTGGATCCTGTAGACTAAGCGTGTGCGAAAAAGCGAAGCTGTGCAATAGTTGTCGACGATCATTTAGAGGGCTCCAGCTCTTATACGACAGTGTCAGTATAATCTACTAGATGCTGAGGCGGGCATCATATGTTATGCCATCAAACTGCTAATAGGGAGTCGTGGCGATCACTTGGCACCAAAGAGGAGGGTGCTAATCCGATTGGGAGATTTCCAGTAGGTGGGTAGGGTAACACTCTTGGTAGGGATGAAGCAAGACATCGTCCTTAAAGGTTCATCACTAAGACCTAAGCATGTCATGCTAGACGTTCAACTTCCAGAGCAGGTTTCTAACGACGGTTCTGCACATCCGGGATACATCTTCCGATTAGGAAAAGCAATGATGTCTCATTGGTGGTAATGGTGCTGAACTGCGAGCCCCTGGGATATGAAGAATCGAACAGGCGATCCAAGGCAGTCACAGGCGAAGGCATGAAGGTGTAACGGCTGAGCAAGTTACATATCTTGCCGAGGATGATTGAACGTTTGTGATAACTATGTGCAAGAGCGGCACAGCTTAACAGCTGGAGCACGTACGGGTCCCTGTCCCATCTGTCGTCAGTATGTCCACAAACTGCATTTTACATCATGTCATGCCATGCTGCGAACGAGCAATGCTTCAAAAGCCTGTACAACTTAATGGAGGTTAGGATGGACATCCACTGCACTCAAGGCATCGGCAAGGACAACGAGTTAGAGAGGCAGAAATGCCGCTAAGCTTGATATTGATTGTTGATCGATGAATCGATGACCATCTAAGGTGTATCAGGCAATCGTCAGAGTTGTGAGCATGAATGATTGGGGGTCGAAACTTCTTGGGTGACGTCTGATCGATAGTGATCGGATGCAGAAACAACAGTCCAACATGCTTGATATATGAATTGATGGATAAGTCTCGAGTGAGCTTCAATTGATAGCTAAGAGTTGAAGCATGTACTCGTGTCCGTCTGCTTCAATTCGGCCTTTCAATCCGAGCGTCATGGTTCCCGTGCTAGCACCGTAAGTTGTTTTGGAGAAATCAGACTTGCCGTCGATTGAACATGATAGCCGTAAGTGAGGAGGTACCCATGCCGGCTACGACGTGTTGAGCAACATGTCGACAAAGTAAGGTTGCTGGGCAGTGACCTAGCTGGGAGCAACGACCATAAGAGGCATGTCGGGCGGACTTGACACCTGAAAAATACATGTGTTCGGGTGCCCAACTGTATAGACAAAGTTCGGATGGTGGTGTGTGAACAAGTAGATACTGGTGTATAGAGATCTTGTGTCGACTAATGACCACCATGCTGGAATACCAGCTTAAGAGAGGAAAAGAGTTAGACTCAGGAGCTGGGGTTAAGATACATTTACTGCCTATTATTGGTAGTAGATGAGTGTCTGTGTATCGGAAAGACGGGTATACATCGCGAAACCTGCGATCTAAAGGTGGATCTGTCATTCAGATCTGACATTCATAATGCTCATATGCACTACGACTCCCTTTAGTACTCAGCTAAGTGAAAGAGGATGAAATTACTCACTGCTATGTCCCATAAACCCGCCTGAATGAATCTTCTCTACGATAGGTTGTATTATGTCGCATGCTGCAGCCCACACAAGCATGAGACGTGGACCTTGCCCATATTGAAACCGCAGATATCTCGCTAGAAATCTCGTCAAACGCAAAGCAGAGCTGCAGATCTAACCTGCCAACTTGCATAGAACTTGACAGAAAGATGCAAGCAACGACCGGGGCTGCGTTAGAATGTATCCACAATATTCATGTTCAAAGTTAAATCACGTAAAGAAAAGGTCTCTATGCACCGCTTTCACCAAATCCACCCGAATGAACTATCCCGGAAGTCAGGACTCAGTTGGACTAACGTAATCCAATTCATCTGCATGATCACGATTCTTACCTGCGAACATTCTGTGACGAAAGGGCAAGAAATCAATATAAAGGATGGGAGGTTAATTTGGGTTGAATTTGGGCTGTGCTCGTCGTCAGTAGTGCTGTTCCAGCCCGGCCTCCAGGCAAAGCCGGGCCCGCACAGCACTAGTCGTCAGGAACGTTCTCAGCATCATATTTGGTTAGATGGCTAGTGCCAAATATTACATGCCCGAGCCCTGTCGTTACGACATTGCTTAACTTGCACTTAATGCTGCTCGTGAGTCGCCATGACTTTCATACAGAATCTTATTCTCTACATTTTTTATACGCAATACCTCAACTCTCTATCGCTTTCTAAAAAGCACGGAAGTAGCATCTAAACTGATATCAAACTCGATGCTGATCCATGGCACACTGAAATCTAAAGATCTTATGGCCGACTTTTTCTTGCCAGTACTCAGCGTTTCTCAGTTATAACAGAATAAAATAAGGTAGAGCTACGAATTTAATCAGTAAGAGAGAAATGAAATAAGTAAGTACGTTGTAACTCACCTCAGTCAGATAAGAATTGACTGAGGTGTTTCTACGCTATCTAGAGGCCTTTTATACTACAGAAATAATAAAAGGAGTATGTACTAGAAGTAGAATTAAACATGCTAATCAACTGTTTCTACATTACAGAATCCGAGTAATAAATATGTTGCTATCTCGTCTAAATAATAAGTGAGTCAATTAATAAGGAATTCTGAGTGGTGCTAAAGGGCGGGCGATGCGCGAGACGATTTGTATTTCCAACAAGTTACATGTCATTTATTTGTTCTGTTGGGTTCATTTCGATCTATACCAAAGGTTGCAATTTTATTTATTATCCAACCAGTCGTGCGATATACTTTAGGTTAATAATCCCCAGTACTTGGGTTGTGGGCCGCTGCAAGCACGGCAGTACGAGTCTTTGTTCTTTTAATTTATACAATTTTTGATTGTTATATAGTTGTTTAGAGCCCGAATACTTATTTTATGTAGTGATTTACAGATGTTGTTGAAACTAATAGAATATGAATGAATATAATGTCTCAGCTGTAGATAAGCAACTGTATAGTACTGTACCTAATAGAATAGGAATGAATATAATCTACACTATAGGTCAGTATATAGTTGTGTAGTAAGATTATAATAGGACTCAAATCTCAGTTGTAGATAAGAAACTGAGATGCAAGCAATCGAAACAAAGGTTTATATACTCTTATGATAGAAAGAGATAGAAAATAAGAGTATACTATGAAGCAAAGTCAGATTGACTAATGAGGCTTATGCATAGCATCAGCCATGGCACCATGTGGCATGTAACTATTCAGCCACAATGAGATGGCATGCTGTTAAATCATAACCAGATTTGGCTGGCTTCAATAGATGCATCTCTCTCTTAAATTCTAAACTAAAGACATATTTATTCTTTAATTAATAATTTCTATAGTCCAAGTGATATTTTTATTGTCACCCACTCTTCCTTAGAAAATTTTAATGGAGGCTAGTAAGGGCTATCTTTATAGACATTATATATAAATCAGATATATTATATAGCTAATGATGATAGAAAGTGAATAACTAAGATAAACAGAAAGTAGTGAAGGATGAGAAAAGAAGAAATCAGCATAGCGATCTTATCTTACTAATTACAAATATCACGTGATAATTCCATAAAAGACGATTTTTGAGATGCCGAGGTGGCGGTGCATGCCGCTGACGTAAAATTTTCGCTCACTTTTGATGTTGGACAAAATGCTCGACTAAAACTCCCTAAAAGAATGATTCTTATTACATAAGACTCGTAATCATTCAGAGGAGCGAGGGAGTCCAATCAATCCATGCCTTAGTATTACAAGACACTTAGAACATGCTACTGTCTAGACATGATGAGAGCTTGAGGTCCTATTGGGTCATCCAGAATCATATAAATTCATTTGTGCCTATTGCAGCTTTGTTCCAATGAGAGTGATGAATGATATTATGAATTCCGAAAAATCTACAGAAAAAAATAATGTACAGAAATAATAAATAGTCAAATGTAGTACAGAATATCAAAGAAACATAGCTAGAGAATATATAAATCAACTATTCGAGCATAAGCCGACGTATATTCGCGAGGGCGAGTACTGTCCTAATACGACCAACTCTTCAGTCACGCGTCACAAATCTCCGTGAAGTGAAGAGATATAACCTATTGTCACACATCACATTGAATTTTGAAGAGTGTGAACAAAATTTTCAAAATTTCCTTTTAGGAAATTATTTATTCCTCTTTACCAAAAAAAATTTCTCGGCATTACTAGCACTGTTTGCAACCTGAAACTTTGCCAGTAATTGATTAAATGGATGTTCTCTTTGCCCCGGCCATTAATGCAAATGCCAAGATTGATGATTGTTAATCATGAAGAGATGAAGTCATGAAGTGATTTTGAAGTTTGTCACAGGTTTTCTGGCATCATGAAGAGATGCTCGGCCATAGGTTTCGCGTCACGCGTCACAATGGCTGAAGAGTTGGTCGTATTAGTACAGTATACAATCAGCAAGAAGTATTCGCTGTGGTAGAGTGAGAAGGGGCTTTAAACGAAGGTAACGATCCAATTCCGGAATAATTTCATTGATAACCTTGATCTCGTCTCTGTTGACAAAGTCAATGATCATGTCAAGAGTGAATGAACTGTCTTTGAGGTACTTCTCGATCAAGCCGACCTGGCTGGGGAAGCGGGCTTCTTTTAGGAACTCCCGTATACTTGTGGGATGCCATGCGGTGCTGGGATCGGGTTTGATGGTGTCATCATCGTCGATCGAGATAGCAGTATCAACGCTGGTGCCTGAGAATAGCTTCTGGTCAATGTCCATATCGCCACTACGAGAGGGTACAATTTTTCGAATAGATGCTACAGGAGCTGGAGGTTTGGGTTGGTGCTCGGTACACTGGGGTCGCGCATCGGGAGCTCCTTGAAGTCTTCGTGTTGAAATTGTTGAATGTACCGCCCCTGAAGAATGCCAATGGGTAATGGTAGGTGGGTCTGCATGACCGTGTTCCCTGGCATCATCCTCCTCCTCCTCTTCCCCCACCTTCTCTTCTTCCCCCTTGTCCTCTTCTTCCTCCTCATCCTTGTCTTCCTCCTCGTCCTTGTCTTCCTCCTTGTCCTTGTCTTCCTCCTTGTCCTTGTCTTCCTCCTTGTCCTTGTCTTCCTCCTTGTCCTTGTCTTCCTCCTTGTCCTTGTCTTCCTCCTTGTCCTTGTCTTCCTCCTTGTCCTTGTCTTCCTCCTTGTCCTTGTCTTCCTCCTTGTCCTTGTCTTCCTCCTCGTCCTTGTCTTCCTCCTCGCCCTTGTCTTCCTCCTTGTCCTTGTCTTCCTCCTTGTCCTTGTCTTCCTCCTCATCCTTGTCTTCCTCCTCGTCCTTGTCTTCCTCCTTGTCCTTGTCTTCCTCCTTGTCCTTGTCTTCCTCCTTGCCCTTGTCTTCCTCCTCATCCTTGTTTTCCTCCTCGTCCTCGTCTTCCTCCTCGTCCTCATCTTCCTCCTCATCCTCGTCTTCCACCTCGTTCTCGTCTTCCCCATCATCCTCGTCTTCCCCATTGTCCTCGTCTTCCCCATCGTCCTCATCTTCCCCCTTGTCCTCTGCTTCCCCCTTGTCCTCTGCTTCCCCCTCGTACTTCCCAGACAGCGGCCCCTTGGCTCAAGCTGTTTTGACCGACCATATCTTCAAATGGGAGGCAAGATTCCTATTCCATATTTTGTCGAAACGCCCATCTTGTTGTAGTATGAAGAAAACAAAATCAACCATGCATGAGCATCGCACCTTGCGCACTGCACAGGTCTTACAACGTGGATCAGATGATGACCTCTCGCATTTGAACCTTGTACAGTCGAACCCCTCTTAACCCATACCTCTTATAGGCTATAACCTCCCATAAGCTATAGCTTTGCTCAGCTCCCAAATTGTCATTTTGCACCAAAATTGACCCCTCATAAGCCATAACCTCCCATACCCCATGGCCTGGGCTGTCCACCAAGGGGTATGGGTTAAGAGGGGTTTGACTGTACCGCAGTTTGAACAAGGCTGAAAAAAAAGGAAGATGAATCCATAAATCCAAATCTACCAGAAAAGAGACACATACCGTATTGTGATCCCGGCACTATGCTTCCATTACTCCAGCTCTCCTCATGGCTTCTCCTACCACTCGATATCCCTCTGCACGAATCTTCTTGACCTGAGGTATGGTAAATTCACCAAAAGGATCCTCAACATCTGTGACTTCTGCTGCTAGTGTTACCCCACGTCTTGGCTTCTTCGTCCTCAATCGTGAAGAGACTGGAGCTGGTGCCCGATGTTTGCGTACATTGTAAGCCATTTCAACAATTTTTAGTTTTCGATATACGTTCCTGAGCAACTCAAAAAACGATGCTTATAACACAGCATCTAAATATTCCCATGCCACATGGTCCAAGTGCCATCTACAACTCCTCCCGACCACTTCCATCTTATCGTACTGACTCCTGATCCGCCCTTTCGATTCGTGATTCTGGATGCAGACGCCACTAGTCTGGTCCCATGGCCGTCATTCCACGCTCTCCATGCTAGCGGGATAAGCTCTGGAACGGGTGTCAGGAGACCCTTGATAGCTCGTAACCCCTTTGATTTTGAAGCTCTTAGTGTCAGACCGCCATGTCCCCATCCTTTCACTTCTCATTCCTCTTTCCCTTGCTCATCGATAAAACGTGATGAAAATAATGCCCCCGCCCACACGCTACAAGGTGGTCAAATCATGGGTTATCATTTGCTTGCGTTCCCTCGGCACCACCGCCGCCCGCCTGAGGATCAAAGACAACGCGCGCGAGACTAAGTGAAATACATATGAGGCCAACACACGCCCCACCTACTGCCAGCTCCGCCTTTCATCTTAGCTTGGATTCGAAACTCCTCGCTTAGTGTAAGGTACAGGATCTACTTAACGTGCTCTTTGATATCACATCTAAATGTTTCATTGTTCCTTCGTTCATTCCATTGTTCACATAAAACTTGAACGTGTTCACGGCAATGGGCGATAAATATTTCATGATACTTCCGTAATTGCCTATTAGTTCCGAGTGGCTCAGTAAGTAGTAGTATAAACAGTTCATATTTAGTAGTTAGTTAAGTAAGTTTACCTTGAATCGAATACCTTGAATGCGCATTCAGCGTTCTCTCTCAGAACTCAATCTCTCGTGTAAATACTCGTGTATTGCTAGTTCGACGTACAACTACGCTATCGAACCCGATAACCTTACATTTAGAATGTCCTTTTATAGGGAACACGCTAGGTCGTATGTCTTCGAGGCCGTTGCTCATTTTGTTCGATATCCTATCAGTGTCCAACTATTTATGCGTTCAAGCTCTTTGAAAATCCTTTCACCATTCATGCGTAATTTTTTCCTTCGATCAATCGTCTTCTGTTATTAACACGGCTCATTGCTTAAGCCCACTCTTCAAGCACTCATCTTCGAGGACTCTGATATTCCACTCTCAGCAGCGTCCACCAGATTGCCCCACATGGATCGAGCGTATTAAGCGGTTAATGTTGGCATAGGAGAGCCATAGCATATCGAGCAGAGGCCCCTCAGAGGTTAACTTGTCTCTGATGACGTAGAGCAACTCCGTAGGTTCTTAGTTCCTTCGATGCACCGTCTTGCTACTTATCCTAACGTTCATCAAGTGGTCAACTATCCCCGTTACCGATCTCAGAAATTTTAGGGTCAAGGGATATAACTATTGGATTCGTTGGCACACGAGGGGTGTGCTCTCCACGACGCTAGCCATCGTTTCGTAAGCGCTTCTATAGACTCTCTAAGTTCTACTGTACCATTCATAGCCTTCGACACCAATGATTTCAGGGTATATTTTTTATTCTCTTGAACATTTAAACCCATATCCTCTGCCCATCATTTACCCTAAGTAGAGCACGCTGCACTCGGGCTAGCTGTTGGTTTGTATTTTGATTATGGTAGAAAGAAGCTCTACGGATAGGATTCTGGAGGACGACTTGGGATTGAAGGGCAGGAGATCTTTGGAATATTCAGTGATGCAAAATCAGCATACGTGACAAAGATAATTACTGCAGAACTGAAGTAAGGTTAGTATATTTATTTCATTGACAAGAGGAATGTATGTATATCACAGATTTGGACGCATTTTAAATGATTTATTGTAAAAGACATTTGAAGGTAAGGATGAAACTACTTTATGACAACGAGCGGCAATATGTCTGAGATATACCCAGCATTTACATAGTAAATAATAGCTAAGAAGAATTTTATGTACATTCATGGAAGATTTTATCCGAAAATACGGGTAGTAGCGACAGGGAGCTCGATAGTACACCAGCAAACCATTTTGTTAGTGGGTAAGTGCAAGTGAGCAGGCAAGTGAAATTGTCGCACCGTAGGAACAAGCATGAGCAGGGTTTTTGGCAGTGTCTAAGTGAAGCCAAGTGAAAATCCAAGTTACTTTATTCGGCTCGGTCGCCGTACCATTGTTAGAAGTGAAGTGCGGTAGCGCCATGCTCATCTCCCCAATTGCCTTGATCGAATCGACCGACCTCACTGTGTGCATTATGCTTTAAAGTTATACAAGCTATAATTGGAATGGGGCGTCTACCACGGGTAGCGCCTGCTTACTATGGAATGGACTCCGGGATGGTCTAGGCTACCAGCCATTTAATCGAAGCTTAGCCTTTAACGAAATAAGGGAAGGTCTTCGGTCTTGTTGTCCGACAAATATATTTATCTGTACCGAGAACACTTATAGACGTGCTTTCTTGCTTGATCGCGAGCGTGAGCTGTGGAGCATTAGGAAGAAATGTCATTATTCATACCCTCCGTTTTGAGCTAAATGAGAACCTTTGTACATTGAATATAAAAGCATACCCATCGACCAACTTTTACGCGATTCCGCACTGAAATGGTCTTGAACACAAGGTCTTCACGGTATGCTTTTTTCACGCCCACTGTCGCAGATTAACTGACGGAATGTATGTCTGTGGTCTTCCAAGATACGTCAGTATAGAGAATTTTGTAGTAACGTAAATTAAGACACTCCACAGATTGGTCTCTACGGGTTGTTCTAATGAGATCTTTTCTAAATGATAGATAATAATTGAGTCTGATCTTCCACGGGATACGGTGTGCACACATGCTGTGGTCCAAGACCTATATACATTATGAGAAGGTTGCCGGTGCGGTTACTTATGCATTTATATCTCACTCACCAACACTGACACCAATACCGAATATATTCTAGGGGTCCCATGACCGTCACAAGGTTTACTGAGAAATTTTGAAAAGTGTGACGTACCTTGAAACTCGAAAGTAAGGAATATTCATTTGCATCTTTGCTATGGCCCATCTCTCACTACCAGCCACATATCCGTTGGGTGCATCAACGCTTGTTCGTACTACCCATCGAAAGAGAATATGATAATCATGACGAACTTTGTAGGAAGGTTATTCTCTCGTAATCAAGTTTGACGTTGTCATTTTGTTGATATTTTACAATCGTATCTTTGTTATTTCATTCGGCCTCGTACATCTAGGTGGTACACCTTGAATAATTCGTGAATAATTAAAGTGTATATATAAAATCGGGTGCTCTGTCACCCATCTCCCGTAGTTGCAGATTCGAATATTTATTTTTCTCTCCTCTTTCAAGGGCTTCTTTCCGAAGCAAGTCGCGTTGCTTGTTGATCCGAATGTAGGATATGACAGCAATTGGCAGGCAAATGAATCCGATGCCGATGAACATTAGTTCCATCCCGTCTATAGGTAGAGTTAAGCAAACTGTTCAAGATAAATCGATAAACTAGATAACTTACGGCCCAAAATGAATCGTGGTGCATCCTGGGAGCGGTAGATATTGCACGCAAATGCTCCGCTGAAATTACCAATACCTATATGGAGTGCCATTCCACTACCACGCTTATACTGACCAGCAAGGTTATTCCCGAGCCTAAAAGGACATATCTTAGTACAAAATCAAAAAGCGTTTACTAAAATGCGCTTCATACCATGCAACAACACCAGGGAATGCCGAGTAAGCTCCAGCTACGACGAAGAACGTACCAAAATACTTCACGCCACTGGGAGCAGTAGAGATATTAATTGAATACCCAATGAGGCACATAATAAGCCCGCCCAGAATGAAAGGAGAGCGCATTTTGGCCTTGTCAGAGAAATACGCGAAGACGCAGAGAGAAATGGCTACATACAGGCCACATTCAGAACAACCGCTGGGAGAGTAATAAAAGAACGTACTGGCAAAGACGTATGGTGGAACAGTCAATAGTTGACTTATTGCGGGAGGATGTCCAAATCTATATATTTTATTAGCTGTTAGATATAATTTAAAGAAAGGGTTTATATATTAGCTTACGAATTGATAATCGTCCTTTATCATTCATAATATAAGTAAAAATATAGTAACGATTAAGAGATTAGTGAACTCACGGAAGGAAGAGAGTAATACCGTAAACTATAATAGAATCATTCATGTTTAGTTTTCCAAAGAATAACAAATGACTTACGTGGGACGACGACTGACATATAAATGAGGATATGTAACCAAACCTGCCAATCTGTGAGGGCAGCACGAAGATGTCTCATCTCGAAATGCTCTTCTTCACCGACGGACGAGTTGTCATATTCTATGATATAGATGAGCAAATTTCTACAGAAAATTATAAGGTTCGCTTACTCTTTTTGTAAACGACAAAAGCCCGTTCTTCAGGTGTGAGGAATGATGCTGTGGCTGGGAAATCAATCAATACTGAAACGGGAATCAGCTAGTGAACATCCATTGCAATATTACATACCAAAGAACGCAAGTATTCCAACTGCGACAGTTACAATTCCTTCTAGGATCTGCCAAATGTATTAGCAAAGATATCCATAAACAAAAGAAGAAGCATACGAAAATCCATGACCATCCTAACAACCCAGCGGTGCCGCTCATGAAGCTAATTCCAAACGCCAAAAGACCAGAGAAGGCACCAGCAAGAGTTGCAGCACCAACGAATAGGCCAATACGGAACTGGAGATGATAGCGTGGATACCAGAAAGTCAAACTTGAGGTAACATTGAGTTCCTCCTCGAAACTGTAGAGCTGATGGGCTAGCTTACTAGTAAACTACACCAGGGAACAATCCAGCCTCCGCGACTCCTAAGCAGATGCGAGCGCCGACAAGCTGCGGATAGCTATGAATACCGGTGAACATTAAGTTACAGCCGTCGTGTTAAGATACGTACTTCTTTACTAATCCCATGAGAGTCCTATTGCAGTAGTAATTAGCATTTCTTATTATCAGCTGATCATGCAAGAATAAAATACATAATAATACCCCAGGTGACCTGTGTGGGAAGAATGTTATTAGAGAGGCTCTATAATGCGTTCGAGCCGGATTCGGCAAATACTTACAGTGATGCCTGGAAGCCATCTTGATCGGCCAAAGAAGTCAGTTGTCGAGTTCGAATGGCGTGATGAGAAGAAAGGAAGCTTACTTTGATGGACGGAAGCGTTTGAGGACGAGACTATAATCGATCAAGAAAAGCCAGTTAGCGAAGCTAGTAGGGTCTAATACGAGAGATACTTACTTTGCGGGAAATTCGAACAGACAATATGGCTATAGGAGTTATTAAAAACAGCCTGATATAAACGAACATAGCACGTACGATAAAGAACATCGTCTATGATAGTATTGAATTTGGGAAGAATTTGTTCAAACGGAATCACCTACCAACGCAATATTATACTGGTTCCCGGTAAGATGGAGCTGAGATGTAAGACCTTGAAGCCTCGCATTGCCTTTTCAAGAGCATGATTAGATTTATCTTTTACTTTTATTGAAGGAGCGAACCGATATTCCCTATGCATTACATATAATAAGTACATCGAAGATGCGTTGGGCGAATGACAAAGGCATACCACGATCCAAGAATGCAGACAGGTACATCAAGGTCAGAATCGGCATGAGTCTTAAGTCGATCTTCCGCCATAGTTTCTTCTCTTCTTCTGGGGTCAAGTTCGGAGGAGGAGGAAGTGCCAATTCACCAACAAGGTCGGTATCCAATCGGTCGTCAATCTTGACAGGTGCCAACTGCAATTCATGGCTTTTCTCGCTCGGTGTGCTAGGAGGTGAACTTGCTTTCTCGAGAGACATAGTGAAAAGGAAATGGGGAGAAATCGCTTCTCCAGAGCTGAATGTCAATCTTATTAGCAGCTCTGTCAGGTGAAGAATAGAACCGCGGAGTATGGCACGAGTGAGGAGAGAATGCGGGGGTTGGTTGCCCAGTATGGCTAGTCTATTTAAAAATTAAAACGTGTAGGCCTGTAGCGAGATTGGCGGAATACAGGATGGGTCGTAAAATTCTGCACGGAGAAGATATAACGGCTAGTGAAGATAAGACCCACGGACTCAGGTTGGGTCATGCTCGTGGAAGATGTTTACGGCAAGAACATAGTAAACCCCGCAGTGTGACATTTGCACAACAAGAATAACTAAAAATAGAAATAGTGCTCATTATGTAAGTTCTGGCGGCTCTAGGGTTAGGTCTACATACGTAACTATCGCCGTAGGCGACGTTAAAGAAGGGAAATAAATTGTTCAACTGCAACTGTCTGGAAGAATCGGACCGGAGCACAACACCATCGTCGTTGGAAATATACATAGGCATACAGGCATGCTCGCCAAGATTAAGCTCAACGACGAACGTTGATGACAGTAGTAAATCGATATCAGGCTCTCTGACGCAAGAAGACGTGGAATACGCCGTGCAACGTGTATTGAACCTATATGGATCACGCTGGAAAGGAGAGTTCGGGCTCGTTGCGGGTCGTGCGAATGGGCCAAGGCCCAAAAGTGCGTAGTATGCTCTCAAGAGCCAACGCATATTCGAGTGTTTACTAACCTTATTGTCCTGCTGCAGGTATGAAATGCTATATGTGACTGTTGGTTCGTGTTAGCCCGTGTTCCGTCCGGCGCGAGCGATTTCTGTCCCTATCCTCCGCCTTCCTCTCAAGTTCGTAGCACATCATCTTGTTAGCGCTACGTACTCTCCGTTGTACTTCGTAGATCATGGTGAGTGAATTTAATATCACACCTTCCTGTGCACGTCGACTGACTCATCCACCCGCATCCATCCCTCGATCCTTCATGCCTGTGATTCTCGATATGGAGTGCGCCGGCCGAAGCTCATCCATCCCCCCTCGTTGAGTTTAACCCTCAACCTTCATTGCCCCGTCATCTACTGGCTAGTTCGTCCATCCAGTACAGAATCGATCGTCTGGATCTGGAGCCCTCTTCCCCGGCTTTGGAACTCTGGGAGCAAGTATATCGATTGCAGGAGATGGGATTACCATAGAAGGGCCTACACGACAAAGGTGAGAGCTACGAGTATGGTACGCATTCTCGTGAATACATTTTCGACACCTACTAACTCACCTATTCTGTTGCAGCTGTGGATCTTCTTCTAGGGATAGAATCACTCAATATGAAGTATGTGAGCGCCTAACTGGACTTTGAAGTTGGAGACTCTGTCGACTTGGCCCTTGAATTTCGTGCTCACTGTGTCCCCAAACGCACCCACTGGGGCATTATGTCCGGCACATGGATCCTCCAGGCTCGCATCAGAGATCCACTCGAGTACATAGCATATCGAAATATCACTATCACCAGGGAGATATTTAGAGGTCTTAGTGAACAGTCAGAGTCGAGAGTTGCAACGTAAAGTAAGCACTCCCCTTCTATGTTGACTGTATGTGGACTAACTCTGTTGTGGTCACTCGAGTCATCGGCGTACGGTAGCCGGTTCGAATCTTGTCAACATATATGCCAAGCACCGCTACTACTTGGGTTCTTACGATGTCCTCTGTCCACAGCCGGTCAAATACGTCGCCGCACCAGAAGCACATCACCTACCAGCCCCTATTACCGAATATCTAGCAAGCTGAGATGAAGGCATCGCCACCGAAATCTGGAGATTTCAGGAAGAGGTACACAGTGCGTCTCGCTGGAGAACCAGGGGGACGGAGTACGCTTGTCGGAGAAGCATGTGTGGTGTGGGGATAACGAAGACAGTGCATACTAGGTGATAAGGCCCAGGTAGGCAACTATTTGCAGGTTCTACGAAGCACTAGTCGGAGGCCACGAAGTATGTATCCCCTATCTAAACGTATGTTTGTTAGTAGCTGATGACTTTTCAAGAAGAGATTTGGTGTGTCCGTTCACCTCGTTACATATCCAGAAGCGAGCTCGGAAGAGCAGTTTGTGAGAGATCCGGATGATCTAGTAGTGAGATGAACATCAGCCAGTTGGGCACCCATCATCAGGTTGACGGTCCAACCCAACAGTAGTCTCACATAAAACGGTCATTCTGTAGGTCTTGGAGCTACTTGTCCTGAGCAGTATTCAAAATATAAAGGAGTTGTACAGAACGCTGGAATCTATAGGTAAAAACTGAGTCTGCAATTATCAAACATGCGTTTAGAACTCATCCTGCCCCTAGTGTCTCCTTTTACTCCTCCACTGATCAGTTATGGGGAAAATGGCGTCGAACATACCCTATAGTAACGATTTAAACCAAATGAAGAGTAGATACCTTCAAGGTCAACTCCAAAACGCGGCAAACATAACCGCCCTCTATCCACAACTCACTATTCAATTTCTCACACGGGATACGGTGACTCACTGACTATCCAAACCGCCACCACCCGCATTACAGCTATGCATCTCCACTGCACCCACCGGTCCCCGTCGTCTCCTATACCTGATATGTGAGTCCTCTTAAAACGGCATATGACACCTCCATAACAGTGATCCCCATTTACGTAGACAGCGTCATGTCGCCTCTTCTTGACGGCAACTCTTCCGTCGACAACCGGTATCCCATCTTCCTCTCCTTCATCCCCATCGTCTCCGCATTGCATGATAACGTCATTATCCCCCATAACATCCATAGTATTGTCGCCTATACAGTAAACCCAGACCTTAATAGACACGACAGAATGTGCAGGGGACCCACTACCATCTGCTAAATCTCTATGAGAGAGCGTACGAGGGCGAGTAAGGAGATTGACTGCGGGGACAGGAGCGCGTGCGATATTTATTCACCTCGTCCCCAGTTTTATATATATTGTACGTAGTTGGTTGAATGATATAATCGAGTTTAGTTTTTACTCAAATACGAACCTGTATCAATGTAATAGTTCCCACCCAAAAAACAAACTGCATTCAATCTACCTGCCGCTCTGTACCAACCCATTACTTGAAATTACGCCACCCATTACCCTTGTTCTACACACACAGGTCGCCTCCCGTTGGGCTCACCTGCTGCCTGTCGTTTCGTCCACCCGTTGCCTGTCATTGTACTTATCATATCCTCACCCACTACACCGTGTTCTACCCATGTACCACCCCGTGCGTTGCATCCGCCCTCGTGGTGGCGAGCGATAAATTTAGCGATAGGCTCATAACACGCACGCTTCGGGATATCAATATGCACGTAGGATTCAGGGGATAGGAGAGGTATGTGAAGCTGGGGATGATACGAGGTGTACTTTGCGATCGGGCTGGAGAACGGTGCGGAGTACGCAGTGTGTAAGATGTACATCGGAGGGTACACTGACGAGGGTGTGTGAATTACAAACACAAAGTATATGGCTGCTGCTAAGGGGAGCATCCGTATATGTCTTCAAGGATGAGGGGCGTGTGGATCGAGGAGACGAGATCGTCGGCGATTGGGATGTAGCCTCGTCCAGGGCTCGGAGTCGTCATCCACATGCGTTTCCTCACCGCTGGAATAATTCTGTTAATAGTGCAACTGCTGATGCGGTTGCAGCGTGGACAGCTGCCTCTTCTTCTTTCCTTTACTGCCACCGTCAATCATAGTAGCACTTGACCTCCCCCTCTTGGCACCCGGACTTCACTTCCATTTCATCATCACCTTTCCAGCTCCTCTAACACACTAGTCCTCGTTTTCTGGGGCCTTAGCGCCTACTCTGTATACACCCCAAGGGGCTGACACTCCCATTACAACAACTTCTCATTGAGTCATAGTCACTTCGCTATCAACGATATTCCTGAAATGGTTGTTATTCTTGATGGCATCGTAAGGCGAGAGCTCGACGTAGTTGTGAGTGTCGAGGGAGACGATATTGGGGAAGAGGTTGCGAGAAGAGCGAAATGTTTTCGATGACAGAATGAAGTCCGTCGTCGACGAATGACATCGAATGTAGTCGACCTTTTCAGTGAGTAAGTAGAGGAGGAATTTCTGTGAAGGTGTCATTTCAGAAGCTGGGATTGAGCTTGACATTACTATCATCATCTGAGGAGTCCCTTGGCGAGATGGGTCCAGTTATTGCCGCAAGTCGAAATACTTGTTATGCTGCAATAAAATGCGTCAGTGTAGAGCTCTGAACAAAGACGACATGCAGGAAGGACGAGATAATCATGAATGAAAGATCGTCGTAGTCAAGATTCCCCAAGCACAGCCAATATAATTTTACTCACCGAACTCTCGCTCGTAGCTATGCACGGGACACCGAGGGAGTCAAAGATATTGTCGAAGAGTCTCATGTACCTCTCGTCATAAGACCGCCTTCGAGGATCGGGCAGACGACAGGCGTAAGTGTTGCAGTTGGGCTCTTCGGCCTCCCACCATACATATCCCCACTCGAGGCTATATGAATGGTCACAGATGTCTTGCACATTGAACGAGATTACTTGAAGGTGTTGGCGAGGATTGTATCAGAAAGTAAGGGTGCACCAAGAGGCGGAGGATAGAAGTGTAGCCCAGTCAGTAAATGCATGCAGTAAACAGAGAGTGATTGGGCGGGTGGGTTGTGGAGGTGGATGAGAAGAAGCACCGGTTGAGCTGTGCCAGGGGCCCAGGGCCCAGCCCGCCCTCAGCGTCGTCCGCTTGCTCCGCTCTCACTTTCCTTCGCCTTTTCTAGCACAGCAACAATTTTTGCTTGATGGATTCGGTGGGATAGTGAGTAGACGATTTTGACTCACCTCGTTCTCTACCTGTAGTCTCTGCTCTACTGTTCTTACCTTATTGGCTCTTTCTTCCCTCTCACACTTCGAGTCCCCGTCGAGTTACTAACAAGTCCCTCACAGCTTCTTCGTCAAAGTGCTGCGCATCGGCTCCCCCATGATGCCTACCGAACGAAACAGACGTGCTTCGCGCGCAACAGAAGACTTATGGGATTAGCGAGACGAGGTTCACGATGGGTCAGCTATTGTGAATGTCTAATTCTTTTGATTTCTTCGCGCTCCTCTCGGTTTGATCCATCGTGGAGTTTAGGCTTGCGGGAGAGTTCAACGGACCTAATGGTCTGTCATGCGCAACGTCGCGACGATAATGAATATAACGAAGGATTTGAACCTTCGCTTCTTGGGAAAGAAGTGTATAGTCCTTACTCAAGAAGTATATGTCGGATGAAAGAAGGTTATTTGACATTATAAGTATTATATTGCTTAAGTGGAAGATGGTGTAAGTAAGTAGACAAAATCTCGCAAAAATACTCGGAGTAGAGAACTAATTTGTTTGAACCATACTCGATCAAATATCCAGCGACCCAGCAGCTGTTCTCACTCTAAACTCCGTAACGCTACAATTGCTAAAATTCGCATCTTCATCATCCACATAGGTAGTGTACATCACGCGCTTGATGTTAAGCATAACGCGGGAAGCGGCTATGCAATACGTTCTAACGTAACTCGTTAAGTCAAACAAGGACAGATTGAGTAATCCGGGTGGGCTCACGCTATTGATGGTCTACGAAAGGAGATAAATGGATTATTAGCGTGAAGCAGAGAGGAACTGGACATATAAAGAACTTACATGGTCAGAACGGTTGCAATCAGCGGGTCCGCTTTTTGCATGATGATTACCTGCACCGTTGCAAATACTAGATGTTTCGGGAAAAAGAATAAATTAGCAGCAAATACATACAATATAGAGCAACTCACAGAAAATAGCAACAAACCAAGCCACCCCATCTCTCAAAAACAGTACCATTGTCGGCATACCGTGCCACCCTGTCTCTCGTAGGGACCGAGCACATCGGTAGGTTGAAAGTATGCATAATATAGTGGACTAGAGTCAATACAATTCAGCAAATGCATTTATAACTTGCAGGATATAATGAAAGAGTTGGCACCGTGATAAGAACGATAACGAAGGGATATTTCATGTATTCCGGTGTGTATGCGCCACTGTCTGATAATACATGGGAAGTGAATCTTTCGCGTAGGGGTTTTAGATGACTCTTAGCTCACCCAGTGGAAAACAACCGTTGTATATGGGTCTAGTTTATTAAATTATTTTCTTGTCAGTTAGATAGACTTCGATACAGAGGAATCGAGAAGCCTACCCGAGGAACAGGAAGTCTGTTCAACATCATTAATGTAAAAAAACATTTTGCAAGGTAGAAATTGAAAGCTCACTGTGGAACCTGCTCGCGTAAACACTATCTATCACCCCTAGGATAACAAGTTGGCCTAGAGACCCTTCTTTATCGACATACTTCAAAGCTAAAATAATGAATGGGCTCACAACTTAGAATTATCCCAAGAACAATCCTCAAAATACTACTTCGTTCGTACAGAATCCAAATACTATAGTATATAACATGATTAATAAGTCATAAGAATCACCATGAATGGAAACGGATAGACGAACCGATACGCAAGAACTAAGTCTGCTGTCGATACTGAGAACGCTGAAAGGAAGCTCTCAGCCTGAAATGCGGTTGAGCAAGTGTAGAACGACGGAAAATTGTGAAGAAGCGCTTACACGAACTTTGCTTCTGCATCTAAGTATATGGAAATTAGCATTATATTTCAAGGTATACGTCGGGAATGATAGAGGTCACGCACTCCTGTAGAGATAAATATGAGAATAATAAATAACACGAGTTAAAATAGGAATTTTACATCATTGGAGGTAGGAGGACGTAATAGAACTGATCGAACCTGGTCTTTAGAATAACGAATAAGTATCCAAATCATAAGCTCGTACAACTAGCGTAAAATCTAAATAATAATTTCAATATGCGAAGGTGTCTATGGAGTGTAAAACGCACGCCATAACAGCCAAGTTACCGTATCGGTTCTGGATGTTGAAGTTCAGATTCAAACGACTGGTTGACTTTGAGTGCTGCTTACCCATAGCTATAAGCAGAAGGATGTCAGTCACTAGGTTGAAAATAAAATTATGTATCCTGCACGTATAGAATACCAGTCCCATCTATCTTCTTTTTCCACACTAATTCGACCTTCACTTAGGGAGGTTAGATGTCGTGATAGTGGAAGACATTCTGGGAAAGATAGACTCACTTCTTCACCAAAAGTCACTAAATAATCATAACTATAGTATGTAGATTAAGCTCTATGAGGAGGATATTCTGAAGCAATAATTCCAACGTACAACAAAAGAGTAACGGTCATCGCTAAGGACGAGAAGTATTATTAATTGATTAGGGGGAAGGGATTAGATAGTCTTACCAGTGAAATAATTGATAATCTTGTTATAGGTGATGAGTTGGCGAAGTTGAGCGAGTTGCGCTGCGGACATCGTGAAGGCCAGGTATTGCAAGAGGTAAGATTGAAGTTTCTTGACTGAGCAGAACTTGGTATTTATACAATACGACCAATATACCTTCTTACACTGCAGGCGCAAAATCGATCACATTGATGAGCGATAATCAAAGCTTAGAGGGTAATATCAAAGCTTGAAGTGTGGGATATCAGACCTCATAAAACGATTTTAAAAAGCTGTTCAAGTGATATATAAATACGCAGTTCGAAGTGGATTGCATCTTCAAGCCTGAGTTCCGTCCTGTGGTAATGATACAACATGCATATAAGAATCTCGAACACGGCGCCTGTGGGTCCACGTGTACAAAGATCGGTCTATCTTTGATAAGCGATGAATACGGGCATTTACTTTCGCATTATGGAAGGCCCGGCGTGCAACGTTCATGCCGTTCTTGTTTTCTGACTTAAGGACTAGTTGGTGTTAAGATCTGTGCGAAGATCGAACGTTGGTGTATTCCTGTGAATACACACGTAGTCAGTAGTCCAATTGTAGATA
>JASFCX010000104.1:0-20829 GCA_036937015.1 Crucibulum parvulum | reverse complement strand
GGTGGATCTGCAGCATGGAAGGGTGGTGGTGGAACTTCCAAATCGCCAGCAGGAAGTGGTGATTCGTCCTCGATCGAATCTTGCGCTGGCCTTCCCTTCGAATCCACATCGTCCTTCCCGATGTCGAGGAAGACTGGATCGTGCATCATCCCTGCGTGTCCTGTCCGATTGTCCACTATTTGCTGGTAGTACTTGCTGACTAGGACGACTAGGCCGAGCAAGGAGAGGATGGACAAGACGCGTGTGCGTCGGGCGAGAGCCATCTCGAATTTGAAATATGACGCTTGAGTCCCGTTTGGATTGGAGAACGTTCAGCTTGGATCTAGAAGACGGGAAGCGATGCTCGCAGTCTCCTACAACGCCAGCTCACCAGCACGGAACCGCCGAGGGAGGAAGGGAGGACGGAGGAGAAGATGCGGCAGGAACATTCATCATGGTGTTTTTTCCGTCAGGCACCGAGGGCTGAGTTCTGCCGTTGCTGACAGGGGTTCCAGTTCATCATTACTGGCAGTTTGGCGCCCAACATCTGGCACATTGTTCGGGCACATGTCAGTACTGTGCATAAGGACGAACAAGAGGAGGGTGGATGCGCAGACGCGTCCGTACGTTGAATATAAGCAAGAGTTGGGAGTTGAGAGTCACCCTGTCAACGATGACCGCGACGATGACGAGCGTATTGAGTTCTGGCCTAGAGATCTCATCAGATTTCATCGCTTCGTGGTATCTTCATCTTATCTTATCCAGCGTCCAATTCAGGGGCCGTCCTTTTGTTATCTCGCCAAGTCAGATGTCTATCAAATGTCTATACCATTCGAAATTCGTGGATTGGTACATTCAAGTGTCATCTCTCTTGTGTTCTATCACTTCGAACAGGTGGTGAATAATGTATTCAATTAATATTATTCATATTTTATTTCCCTTCACAGCGCAAAGTCATAGATTTTTCCCGCGGCATATTTTGAGAAAATGTGAAATTATCTGACATTATTCCCACATTATCCTTTTGAACATTTTCCTTATAGTAAAACTTTAGAAAATTGAAATAGTCTTGCATTTTTCATCGGAGAAAAATCTTGAACCCTGCAATGCGACATAAAGCGTTTAACTTTGGTTTAACTTTAAGTGTACGTGCGCATCATCTATTCAATTATTTGGGGTAGTGGGTCATTGAAACTTCCTGAGAACGCTTTCCGCCCTTCCTTCTCACAACCTGAACAGACTATACTGACTCCTTTTCATGTGCATCTATTTTACTATGCCATTAGGTAGACGTTGATTCTCGAATCTTCAAATTTATTTTCGTTGACTAACACTGTTGAGATGTTGTGAAGTGAACAAGATCACGCCTTTATCTTTCGGAAAACTTACCAAAGTAAGCTTAACAAAAGAATAGATCATCATTTGAAAGTTACTAAACAGAATAGCAACGAGTGACATGACACATGCCATTCATGAGTATGTGCCATGTTGATGTTATTTTTGTTCATCATATAGCCTGAGATGGTATATTTGACACGTTAATTACTATTTCGGAAGCACTGCCTCTCTAACTACTGAATGAACTTCACAAGCTACTTTTGATTTCCTCCTGCATTTTCAGACACAACCGTCTAAACAACTCCAATAACTTCAGTGAATTCAACCGATATAGCAGTTGAGAATCACCTGTGTACTTCTTCTGCCACTTTCCGTCCCTGATGGCAACTTGGCAGATACAAATTACAAGCTCCCACCGTATCATTTTAGCCAACAGCTTTTCTTGAACCACTGGATCTCAAGTGTTTACAAAATGATGCTTTCAAAGTCATTATCTCTTCTCAGTGTCTCTGAGGGGAAGCCAATCTCTGAACTGGAAGAATCAATCGACCATTCTGAAAGATTACTAAACGTCTTCAAAGGACATGAACATATCGTCTATTCTGTCGCTTATTCTCCAGATGGAAAATTTATTGCCTCGAGTTCCATTGGTGATGGAATCAAGATATGGAATGCAGAGACAGGAAACTTATTAATTAGCCCACCTATGAGCCGTGAAAAAACAATTCCGTCGGTATCATACTCCCCCGATGGAAAATTTATCGTCTCAGGCTCTCATGATAATAGCATCTCATTCTGGGATGCATATGCTGGTCAGAGACTCGGAGAACCACTGGAAGCGCATACAGATACCGTTTGGTCAGTTTCATATTCCCCAGATGGAACGAAAATCGTCTCAGGTTCAAGAGATAGTACCATTCTAGTCTGGGATGTGGAGATGCGAAAAATAGTTGTTGGACCCCTTAAAGGTCATTCAAACGATGTCTACTCGGTAGCCTATTCGCCGAATGGCAGAAAAATCATCTCTGGCTCCAAGGATCGAACAGTAATAATCTGGGATGCGTCAACTGGAGAGAAATTGCTAGGGCCAGTTGTTCATCCACTAGCAGTGGTTTCTATTGCTTTTTCACCGGATGGCAAATGCTTCGCTTCGGCATGTGACGATAACAACGTGTATCTGTGGAATTCTGATTCTGGTTTTCAGCTGATTGGTCTGTTGAAAGGCCATTCACGTCGAATTTGGAGTGTTTCATTCGCTCCAAATGGGAAATATGTTGCATCGTGCTCGTGCTCCGACGATAGAACGATCCGAATATGGGATGTAGAAAATGGGAATGAAGCTATGCTGGCTATGGAAGCGGGAAGGCCTCGGTGCTTGACCTATTCCCTGGATGGAAATTGTATCGCCTCCTCGGATGACAACATGGTTATAACATGGGATGTACGAGTTGTGCTGGAGAGAGGTTTGTGAAGTCTCACAAGGCTTCTTCCAATCGCTGAAATTATGTCAGATGACGAAAGATCTAGAGGAGGTTTCAAGGTATGTAATTTATCGTAGCGTTTGTGAGTTTGAAATAGTATTTGATTCTTTGTTTTAGGAGGCAGAGAGGCTCCAGACCATGGTAATCTGAATATATTTATACCGAGATGATAATGACATAAATTGTTGCAGCCAGTCTCAAATATGATGAATGAAAGGTTTTCTACGATCAGCTCTACTTCTACACATGAACTAGACCTTGACAAAGAAGATATTGAAGGGATTTCTGATTTCATGAAAGTATGTACTCTGTTAGTTCTGTGAGTATTAGTCTGTTGATTATTTTTGGTTAGCTTCCGGCCAATATAGTACCTCAATTTAACTTTCAAGAACAGGGTCTTATCTCAACGGCATACTCATCCACTAATTCCTCTCTAATAGATCTAGGAAATACACATACTAGTGGCCATGAAGTATTTATTTTCCTTTGTCCTTTTTAAATCGATCTCATCTCATTGTAAAGAATCTTGAAGCTTCGGCTGACTTACAAGTGGAAGAGGTCCATGAATTTTCAAGCGGTAACAGCACACCCCAGATTGATAGTTCGCCTATTGAAGGCCGTCATATGTTACCTCGAGAAGCGTCAAGATCTCCTTCTGGAGAGCTCCAAATTCCAGATGAAAATCTATTGCAACCTGGACCAAAGTATGAGAGTTCACTTGTTGAGAATGAAATCGCCATTGTCGAAGAGGCTGCTCCTGCAAGGCAGAGATATGTAAGTGTTGATTTATATCATAATGTTTGTTAGTACTAAGCACCTAAAACCGAATAGAATGAAAATAATATTGTCCTGATAGAAGCATTCGAGCGAGAGGACGTGTCCATAATTAGGCATTCATTTATTCGCAGGTTATTTTGCTGGATTTGAATCACACTTTCACCGGAGGAGAGAATAAGTCGGAATTGAGGACAATAATGGTTGGTGCGATGAGAAGATACGAACTTGGCATAGCGGCGGGAACGAAACTGCTCAAAACAGTTATATGGGGTTTCAGCTACAGGAACAGTAGTCTGCCTATATCCATTGCATCTGCTGTAGCATACTAAACGATGAATTGGAGCATGACGACGATGGAAAGGAAGTGGAGGAGGAGGAATAGACTCCTAGTTTCAAGTAAATATCAGAGATGGCCACTGCAATTTGTAGTAACATCTGCATCACAAAGGGAGATTTAGTGCTTGACTTTGGTATGACTTTATGATAGTGAAAAAGACGATAATTATCTGTTTTTACTTAAATTGGCTAGTAAGACACCCTCATATGGATCTAAACAGATTTCGGTAGTAGCACAACCGAAGGAAGGAAAACGGAACACGGGACGAAGTACTTCGGATAGGCAATCTACATGCCATTTTGGGAATTCGAAATTGAAATTAGCAATGATATTGATATTGAAGCATCGGTCAAGGTCCGTCTGCGTTACTTTCCAAGAAGGGACAAGTGGGTGGGGCTGGATCAAAAGCTAACGACGTTCTTCAATCTTGTGGCGTCAAATGTGACGTTAGGGAGCGCAAGTTCTCCCATGATTTTCTGGTGAACTTTCCCTCCCAGCCGAATGCAAGTTCTAGCAATCTAATATACAAATGCTTGAAACAGGTTTTTACGGGTCCAGTTCCAGAACATACCAGAAGTCCTTCAAGCTGAGCAACATACACAAATATCACATGTGACGACCGATGAATTTCCTCCGACCGTTATCAAAGCTGTGCGATATTTTCGCTACGGCAACTTTCTCTGATCGCTTTCACCTGCTACGATATTGGGATGACTATAGTGAAGAGCACGCGAAATGACCTTCATGTAATCCAGAGAGTCATGATGACTCAAACGAAGGCATGTACTGTTCAACTACGACCAATCTCTTCAGTCATGCGTCACAAAGCTCCGTGAAGAGAAGAGATATACCTATTGTCACTCATCATATTGAATTTTGAAGAGGGTGACAAAATTTTCAAAACTTCCTAAAATATGAATATATATAAGTAGCTTGCCAAGGAAGAAGCGCCATGATGAGATGAGGTCGTGAAGAATGAGGTTATGAAGAGATTTTGTAGTTTGTCACAAGATTTTTGTCATCATGAAGAGATGATCAGCCATGGGTTTGCGTCACGCGTCACAACGGCTGATGAGTTGATCGTAATTGGACAGTACTCTTTAGAATGTCAATACGGGGGCACTTGAAGGCCGAACGCAGTCAGCGGAATGACTAAGATCGAATCGTAGCCGTATCGACGGCAGTTCGGCTCGCACCACCTTGGATACAAGAGCACATTTCGTGCATAAAGCCTCCTTCAAATGACTCGGACAACCCCCACTTATATTGCGTCTCCAACTATGGATCTTGCTTGTTCCAGTATAAATGACTGGCTTTTGGGCCATACATCCCACAGAAAAACCTTAGACAGCTACGATGTGGATATGTCATCTCTCCAACCTTCTTAATTCTTGGGAACGGGATAAGAGTCAAACAATGTCTTTCTACGGCTCAATTATTTCGGCCACTGCATATGGAGTCCAAATCGTTCTTTTCACTTTATCGATGTTCTCTGTTAATCGCCCACGTTCCTTTACAACAATAAAGACTCGGATGGCTATGTACTTCTATCTATGTAGCGTCTTCATACTCTGTAGTATTTATATGATCTGTAGCACCCTCGACACTAGCACTGGGCTTCTCAGATTTTCATGCGGTGTAATCCAAACAGCTCCGTCTTATATGTCTATCACACTGGATATCTGTTCCTTTCTGGTAGAATCTGCCTGTGATGCTTTCCTGGTAAGCAAATTCTATCATTACATTCAAACTTTACTGATGCAGTGATGAAAGATGTGGCGTTGCTTAATTCTTTACACGGGACCATTATACTTTAGCCTTATTCCTCCAGTAATGCTTACTCTATTTCTGATTGGGAAATATGGTCAGTAGAGTTTATGTTACTCAACACAATCTGCATACTCACCGAACTGCAAACAGGGACGGGAATCGTTGTGGTAATCTATTGCATAGCCAGTGTTGATCAGGAACGCCAGCATAGATTCATGGCCCTTTATATTTTACTGTCACTCGTCATGAATATTGTCATGACGGTGATGATAGTGGTTCGTATCGTATATCACCAACATAGGCTCGCCACACGCCTACATTCTGACATAAATACACTTTACTACACTAGCATCATATCACTATCTCTGGAAATCGGGATCTTTTTAGCAGTTTTCCAAACATTCTTCTTCATCACATTCCATCTACGACTACCTCTCGCACTTATCCCGCTTCGGTGCATGGTCCACGTGCAGGTAATCATCCAATCTATTCGTATTTTCAGCCATTAACAGCATATTTTAGGGAATCGCAACTTTCTTCGTTATCTTTAGAGTTTCTCTTCGGAGTTTGCAATTCCCTGAGGATGACGAAGATGAGTCACAAATAGCCTCGCATGTTGCCAGTAATATTTCACTAATCACATTCGCCCATCAAGACAGCACCCATTTCAATACCTCTTCCTCTACGAGCATCCGCAATATAGCCTAGAATTTACATGTATAATAAAAGTCCAGAGTAGCAATGGACAGTAATGATTTACAGTCATATAATACTACACATCTGTAATTGTCTCTCGAGTAAAACGGATTGTCGTAGTATGTGTTGATAATCTGCTTGTTTCTGTAGACCATGCCCTTCCTTGGCCGACTCTGAAAATGATTAACAGAGGACTAATGGTCTACGTTTATAAATATTTCATATTTTGCCGACTATATAAAAAATACACACCTGGATTTGAACACATATTTGAAAGCCAATATTCCCTATCCAGGAGTTAAAAGCAAGTGAAATCAAAAAGAATAGATCGCATATGACGACCAATGCGGCAGATTCGATGAGAATAGTAATGATGGCTGTATATGGTGAGGCATTGGGTGATCCAAGAACTTCCGATAATCGCTTGCGGTAGATGAATAGGCGAGTAACGATCATAATGGTAATTGACGAATTAATTAACAGAGTAACAATGCTACAGACTATGAGCATAGTGTCGGCCAGCGGTGTTAGCCCTGATGAACTCAGTGTCAAAAGAAATATTCCAGTTCCTATGATGAGCTAGTGAGATAACCGCCATTTATAGCTGTAATTTATGCGTACCAACTAATGTTAGTAGAAGTACACATGGGACCATCTTGAGGACACGAAGGGATACTCTGGTAGTACCACTATATACGACCCAACATCTCCACACCTAGATAGGGTAGTTAGTCCTGTCGTAATGTCTAAAAAAGCTCTAGCATATGCACACCAAAAGGCCGTCTGATCCCCAATTTAATAGGCTACATACTATGTCCATTTTACCAAAAAACGGGTTTAACGGAATCTCGTTTTCCCCAGGGCAAATCTCATATATTAATCCATTCACCGTTCCAAATAGGACCAGCCCAGTAGCAGCAGTGCTCAAAGAGACCATGACAGAGATGTAGATTCGAAGGGAGATGCTTTTGGACCTAGAGTGGCTTCGTGTTCCAAGGAGAGAGAAGCAGAGCAGGTACAATGTCACAGTAATCCCATACCCGACTGCAGCAAATATGGAGCCTAGAAGCCAGCCTAGCTTGCTGTCGTTTCCAGTACGACTTAGTCTGCAGCCAGTTTCATAGAGGGGGGACATCTCAAGAGAAGAACAAAGACTCCTCGAAGAGTCTTATGTGTGATCTGCACATCATATCAAAAAGATCAACACTAAAAGCTGTTATATGAGAAATTCCAAAAATATCAATTCAGGACTGGATATAATATAGGCACTGCGATTAGACGACTTCCTGAGATGATGTTATCCTCAGATGGAGAAATAAACTTAGAAAATATGGAATGAGAAGATTTGATAATTAATTTAATATTGTGTATACCTGGAAATAAATTCTCGCCATTTCATAGCTTAACTATTAATAAACTGGAAACGAGAAGTAGCAAGTCTTTTAGAACTCCGCGCATAGTTCGCAATAGCTGGCCGTAGTCAAGTTCGGATGATTTTCACACATTTGCGCTATTAATAAAATAGTTACTGGAGTGAATGACCATTATGTGTGCTGAAATACCCAGTACCAAATAACATGTATTAGTCGTTTCATGGGGCTGGATTTGCTCTATAAAGTTGAAGATTCAAGACTTGGTCAGTTTTGAACAGCAAAGCTCGCCATCCATAGAAAACCCATGTATTCTAAATCTGTAATCGTGCTCTCAAATATTCTTTAACCATAATACAAATTACATACCCGTTGAACAGTTCTCAGCTATGAGTCAGAGTCGTTTTACAAGAATCTTCGTAGAGTTAAATATTCGAATAATGATTTGACAGAAACACTCGTGCAGTGGCACTGGGCTTGAAAAGCGTAGCATAACAAACAACGATACAGATGATTAGATCAATAACGTTTTCTATGTTCGGATGATGCTCTGCTGTTTGTCATTAGAAAATTTTGACTCTTTGGGCCTATGTCTCTGCAATGCGAACGTGCATGTCCGACCTGCCTGGAGCATCGCTTCGCTATTTCATTGAGCAGAGTATTATTGCGGTTCCGAAACGGGGATACCAGCAATAAATACAGAATAGTTTGTCCAAAATCCTTAAATTAATACCAACTAAGTACTTCAATAGTTGCACAATAAATGAAAATATGCCCGCCCAATGTTCCGCCACGAACTTTCCTCTGAGATACCTTAGTCATTTTATATAATCTGTGGACTGCTGATCAACTCACACCGGTGCCATTGGAGTCGGACTTGAGATGTAACTACTTTTAACTGTATGTTCTAGCTAAGCATTGCTGACTACCATTTACAGTACTATCACCTTTCCCTATGTTATGATGACGTCAAATGCCGACATAATCTCAACTTAGAGTAGAGTCTCTAAGCATTCTTATTTTGAAGCTAGGCTATTTGATGTTTGAGGAGTGAAAAGCGGATAGTTTTCCACTAATGACTTAAACGCCTTCCCAACCTCTGACTAACCCAAGGACCTTTGTCAGTCGCCTTAGTAAAGGTTCCCTCACATCACTGGCTTACAAACTCGAGTCTCGAGATACATAGCTTCTAAACTAGGATTATAGCTGTATTACAACTCAACGCCTTACCAACCATTGAAATTTGTTCGGGGTATATATACTATCCAGTATTTCACTGATCTATAGACCATACATCTATACCGATCCCTCATAAACTTCCATCTCAATTATATCATCGTCCGTAATGGCATCACCCAAAGTCTGGTTGAGTATGTATCCCGTTCTATTTATATTATTATTTTGATAACTGATTAAAAATTTGTCCTTCAGTTACTGGGTTGTGTTCATTGATGTCCTCATGTATCTATCTCACCTATGATAATTACCTATAAGGTTCCTCCACTGGATTTGGTCTGTACATGACCCGTGTGGCACTTTCCCATGGCGATAAGGTGATCGCCACCCTTCGCAAACCATCTGTTCTGGATTCACTTGCCTCGGAATACCCAAGCTCTCAGCTATTAATTCTTCCCCTCGACGTATCGAAGCCCGATCAAATTGAAGCTGCGTTTTCCAAAGGAAAAGAAGCCTTCGGCAGAATTGATGTTGTATATAACAATGCTGGAGTGCTCGCAATTGGGGAAGTAGAAGGCACTCCAGAGCAAGTCGCACGAGACATATTTGAAGTAAGTTAAACAAATTATTGCACTCGCTTCCAGTGGAATGTTTACCTTCTGCGGATAGGTTAACTTTTGGGGCGCATCGAATGTTAATCGCACGGCTATGAAATATTTCCGTCTCAATCAACCCATCGGGGGACTACTGTTGCTGGTATCTGGAGAGGCTGCTCTCATGGCATTACCAGGGCTAGGATATTATAGTGCTTCGTGAGTGGTATTTCGAACAGATTATCGCATTAATACCCATGCAATATTTTCCTGTAGCAAATACGGTATGATCAGTATCACAATATCTAAAAATACTTTCTAATCTTCAAATTATCTAGCTATTGAGGGTGTAACTGAAGCTTTAAAAGCGGAAATTGACCCAAACTGGAACATCAAGGTATTCATCTTGTAGAAATTTCCAGTGAACAAATTCTCATGTCCCTGTTAGGTCACCATTATCGAGCCAGGCCCTTTCGTTACAAATATACTAGGGAAATCACCCATGCTTCCTGGACACCCAGCTTATATATCTAAAAGCCTTCCAAGCGTCGCCTTACGTGACAATCCGGATCTTATTGTGATCGACGGGGATGCAGAGAAAGCCTCAGAGGCATTTTGGAAAATCAGCAACTTGGAGAATCCGCCCGAGCGATTCTTGATTCACCGTAAAACAGCTCAGAGTGCGAGGAAGAAGGTGCAAGAGCTCACCCAAGCATTAGATGAGGCTTTGGTGGAAGGGATCTATATTTGAACATGTTTTTTCTTGCTTTTTTCTCTCTTCAGTATTATATGTTTCTATTTCTAATCCAGACATACATTGTGTACGATGCTTAGACGAAACATAATCCTTTAATTCTATCTGAGGCATGTCACGAGTTGACTTGCAAGTTACTTGGACTCGCTGGCAAGCAGCAGGGGACATCGGACACGAACAACAGCGTCGAGACTATTCTAATTTTAGCCCTCTAATTTCACCGATGCGAGCTCGACGGAGATAAGTAGACTGGTAGTTGTCCATGTAAATAGGACTTTTATTAATGACAGTTGAATTTAAAATGATCTTTAGTATTCTTAAGTAAGAACTTTTTTCGTTCTACTAGGCAAATCTCCATGTTACTTGGCACACTTTTTTGGGGACAACTCCTCGTGGACAGAAAAATTCACATCGCTGTCCACAAATGCTGCCAATCTATAAATAACATGTCCACCAAGGGTGAACTTTGTCCGATCGAATTGAGCCGTACAACCCTTCGAGATTTCGACTTCGAAGTTCGAACCCATAATATCGATGAATATTATCTTTGTTATGACCGTGGTCAGTGACGTGAAGATCAGCCAGCAGTGTCAATTTTAGTACTATCAATCATGCTGCCTTTGCCTTCAATTCCCAAGTCGTCTGACAATAAAATTCCTGGTCAACCACTTCGAAAGGATAAGTCTGCAGAGTCCGGGCAGTAGATGTGGGGATGTGATGGTGATGGTTCATGAATTAGGATGACTTGAGAGATACGAGACACGTCCGTAGGTTGAATATAAGCAAGAGTTGAGAGTTGAGAGTCACCCTGTCAACGATGACCGCAACGATGACGAGCGTGTTGAGTTCCGGCCTAGAGATCTCATCAGATCTCGTCGCCTCGTGGTATCTTCATCTTATCCTATCCAACGTTCAATTCAGGGGCCGTCTTTTTGTTATCTCGCCAAGTCAGATGTCTATACGATTCGAAATTCGTAGATTGGTACGTTCAAGTACCATCTCTCTTGTGTTCAATCATTTTGAACAAGTGGTAAACAATATATTCAAATTTGATATTATTCACATTTGGCTTCTTTCATCTATTCAGTTACTTGGGGTAGTGGGCCATTGCAACTTCCTGAGAACGCTTTCCGTCCACAATGGCAACGACGATAGCGACGAGGACGAGCGTTGCGTTCCAGACTGGAGATCTCATCGGAGATTATCGCCGCGTGGTGTCTTCATTTTATCTTATCTGGCGTCGTCTACAAAACTAATATACTCAATCACACCACGAAGCACAGATCTCCAGTTGACCTGAAATTGTGAAAAAATATAACTGAAACTGTGATGTCATAGTTTCCAGTCATTTTTTATCAAGTTTTCAGATCACCTGATAATCTGTGCTTTGCAGTGTGAATTGCGGACACACATTTGAACACCGCACAGCTTTTGCGGTGTCACGGCATATTGCGTGTGTACATCTTCTGATTGACGTGAATTATTTGATTCATGCCGGATGTCATGCAGTCCTGTCCTCCCCCCATTTCTTCTCTCACATCTGTTACTACCTTGCATTACTTTTTGAGTGCTCATCTGTTTACCTCATTATCCAAGTGAAAAGGCAATAAGTGTTCTAGTTTAATCTTGTATGTATTCAAGCCCTGGTGATAAAATATAGGTTTAGCTCATAAATCCACTATAGCAAGCTTTGCATTCCATTCATTCTCTTCTAGTACTCAAGGGATTTTATAATTATGTCGATGACACCATTATCTCCTGTTGACCCTGAAGAATTGCCTAATTCTTCTGAAAGGTTGCTACATGTTTTGAATGGGCATGAAGATTGGGTTGAATCTGTTTCTTACTCTCCAGATGGAAAATTCATTGCTGCTGGCTCTCATGATGACACTATCAGAATTTGGAGTTCTGCTACTGGTCTGGAGGTTTTGGAGCCACTTACAGGTCACAAAGATACAGTTACTTCAGTATCATTCTCTCCAGATTGAAAATGTATTCTCTCTGCCTCTCATGACAGAACTATCTGCATTTAGGATTTAGATACTGGCCAGATGACTGGAGATCCTCTTGAGGGGCACACTGTCATGAATCGTTTATTTTGATTATTGTTTTTCTTTTCTTTTCTAATTATTAGAACAGTTTCTATAATTTTGATGACAAAACCAAACAAAGCCAGCTCATGTTGATACATGAGGATAACACACCGTAGTTGTACTTATTTCATTTAGTCTATTCTTAGTATATATGAACGATTGTAACACATGTCGCAGTACGTAGCTGCAGTGCACAGTAGTTATATTACTTACACATGCTTTCCTCATTATTTGAACATGCCTTAGTTGCACCTTATGTGCATGGTCTTCTAGTATATATAGTAGTAGTTGTAGTTCTTATTCTGTAGTCTTTAGCTGGTCATTTCTTACCGCCAATACTAGAGGTCTCTACTCTCATCCCCTCCTCTTCTCTTAAGTTGATAGTTTGCGTATCGACCTCGGCACTCTCTCTGAGTAGATTGTGTTGACGTGCCTGACACATACAAAATCTGTCCAGTCTACTGCTTATTCATCAGATGGAAGAAACATAGTCTCAGGATCTCAAGACTAAACCATTAGAATTTGGGATGTGGAGACCAGAAAAGCAATCCTTGGTCCACTCAAGGTTTATTCAGGTACCATAAATTCGGTTGCATATTCACCAGATGGTGTGCATGACATCTCTGCTTCTGATGATAAAACCATAAGAAAATGGGTTGCATTGACTGGAGAAAAAAAATTAGGCCCTCTTGTCCACCCTTCTGGTGTTTTGGTTGTTGTCTACTCACCAGATGGAAAATATATTGCTTTGGGGTGTTTTGATCACAATATATATATCTGGGACTGTGAGACTGGAACACAAGTCATGGAATTATTAAAAGGCCACTTGGGACCTGTGACAGGCATTTCATACTCTTCTGATGAAAAATATCTTTTATCATCCTCCCAAGATAAAACATTCAGAATCTGGAAATTAAATACAGGGAATGAAGCTTTGCCAGCTCTAGAAGGACATACAAATCCAGTTAATTCAGTAGCATGTTCACCAGGTAGTCATCAGATTGTCTCTGGATCTGCAGATAACACAGTTTGCATATGGGATATAAGAATACTAGGTATGTGGATATGTTTCTCAAAGTATTATACATGTCAGGCACATCAACACAATCTATACAAGAGAGTGCCAAGGTCAATACACAAACTGCAAACTTTTATAGAGAGAGGATAGGAGTATAGAGCAGATAGTATTGGCAGTAAGAAATGACCAGCTAAAGACTACAGAACAAAGGTTACAACTACTACTATATATACTAAAGGGACAACTCATAAGGAGTCACTAAGAGTTGTGGTAAAGGTGAGTCAAAACATATGTATCAGTCATGTATTTAATAAGTATGACTGTGCACTGCAGCTGCATACTGCAACATGTGTTACAAATGTATGTATACTAAAAATAGATTAAAATGAAATGTGTATGACTATGGTGTGTTGTCCTCATGTGTCAACACGAGTCAGTTTTGTTTGTTCTTGTTGTCAAAATTATAGGAACTGTTCTAATAATTAGAAAAGAAAAGGAAAAGAAAAATTTGAAATAAACAGTTCATGACAATACACTACTTATTTGTTTAAACAATGAGCAGTGGTTTCTAGGGGTATGCTCTTGTTGAATTCCATTGTGTCTCAACTAATTTTGCTTTATTTTAGCAAGATGCATCAAAGGTTCCAGAATTGGATGCAGAATACTTGAACAAGGGGAATGAATCCACTATTACCATGTCTGATGGTTCAGAACACCATGCAAATGGCAGAGATGAAGATATACTTTCATATGAGGTAATTCTATTACTATGATTCGGTTTTCATAATTTCTTGAACTCTATTCAGCTTTTAGGGGGAGGGCATGTAATTGAAGAAATAACATCCAAATCTTCCAATAGGGAAGAGCAAGGATCAGAGGACACCAGCAGCAGAGAGCATGTCATAGGAATAAATAAAATTGACAGCATACACCATAGGCAGCAAGAACCCAAAGGAAGCCCAGAGCCAGCTGCCCCTGCTCGGTCAAACTATGTAAGTGTAACTACTTCTTTAAACTTATGAGACTAATTATAGTCATATGCAGCATGAAATGAACATTGGAAACTATCACAATTCATTGGACTCTGATCCAGAGAGAAGAGGAACAAGTCCACTCAAGCAGTCATGCTGTTGCTTAGTTGGTTAAGAATTGATATTTGATACATAGTTCATCTAAGGAAGCATGAAAGTGAAATATAAATCTATTTTGAATTTATTTTCATTTTAATATGTAATGGAAGATTGAAATGCAAAGAATATTGACAGTTGTAGATATTTGAAACAGCAAGAGAAAAAGTACATCCTAGGAATGAATATATAAAGGAAGAGTGAATATGAATAATTTGAATTTGAATTCACTGCTTACTGCTTATTCCATGTAATTGAACAAGAGAGATGAAGCTTGAACATACTAATACATGAATTTTGAATTGTATAAACATTTGACTTGGCCAGATAACAAAGGTGATTGTGCAACCATGGAATACAGGGTTTGGATCAGTCCTTCTGACCATCCTATTCGAAGATGTACACTGCTGACAACTACAACTTGGAATATCGCTATGATTCTCTGCTGTCTGTCATGGAAAAAAGTGATTGCTCATGTCTATGTTGCTGCGTGTTCCAACGCACATGTCCGACTCACCTAGAGCTAAGGCTCACTATTTCATTGAGCACCGATGTCGCTAGTAATATTCCACTGATCACATTCACTTATCAGATGCCTCCTACGCCATTATGTCTTCCTCGATGAGCATTCGCAATATAGCCTTGAATTTACATGTATAATAACAGTCCAGAGTAGCAATGGACGGTAACGCTTTACAGTCATATAATACTACATATCTGTAATTCCCTCTCGAGTAAAACGGATTGTTGTAGTATGTGTTGATAATCTGCTTGTTTCTGTAGACCATGCCCTTCCTTGGCCGACTCTGAAAATGATTAACAGAGGACTGATGGTCTACATTTATAAATATTTTATATTTTGCTGACTAGATGAAAAATACACACCTAGATCTGAACCCATATTTGAAAGCCAATATTCCCCGTCCAGGAGTTAAAAGCAAGTGAAATCAAAAAGAATAGATCGCATATGACGACCAATGCGGCAGATTCGATGAGAATAGTAATGATGGCTGTATATGGTGAGGCATTGGGTGATCCAAGAACTTCCGATAATCGCTTGCGGTAGATGAATAGGCGAGTAACGATCATAATTGTAATTGACGAATTAATTAACAGAGTAACAATGCCAGACTATGAGCATAGTGTCGGCGAGCAGTGTCTGCCCTGATGCACTAAGTGTCAAGAACAATATTCCAGTTCCTATGATGAGCTAGTGAGATAACCGCTATTTATAGCTGTATTTTATGCGTACCAACTAGCGCTAGTAGAAGTACACATGGAACCATCTTAAGGACACGAAGCGATATGCTGGTAGTACCACTATATATAACCCAACATCTCCACACCTAGGTAGGGTGGTTAGTCCTGTAGTACTGTCTGAAAGAGCTCTAGCATATACACACCAAAAGACCATCTGATCCCCAATTTAATAGGGTATATGCTACGTCCATTTTACCAAAATACGGGTTTAACGGAATCTCATTTTCCCCAGGGCAAATCTCATATATTAATCCATTCACCGTTCCAAATAGGACCAGCACATTAGCAGCAGTGCTCAAAGAGACCATGACAGAGATGTAGATTCGAAGGGAGATGCTTTTGGACCTAGAGTGTTTTCTTCGGGTGCTAAGGAGAGAGAAGCAGAGCAAGTACAATGTCATGGTAATCCCGTACCCAATTGCAGCAAATATGGAGCCTAGAAGCCAGCCTAGCTTGCTGTAGTTCCCAGTACTACTTAGTTCACATCCAGTCTCATAGAAGGGAGACATCTGAAGAGAAGAAGAAAGATTTCTTGAAGAGTCTTATGTGTGATCTGCACATCATATCAAAAAAGATCAACACTAAGATCTGTTATATGAGATATTCCAGACACATCAATTCAGAACTTGATAAAATATAAGCACTGCAATTAACTGCTATCCTGAGATGATGTTGTCTTCTTCAGATGGAGAAGTAAATTTAGAAAAATTGGAATGAGAAGATTTGATAGTTAATTTGATATTGTGTATTTGCGCTATTAATAAAGTAGCTAGCGGAATGAATGTCCATATGTTTGTTTAAATACCCAGTACCAAACAACATGCATTGGTCATGTCATGGGGCTGGATTTGCTCTAGAAGCTTGAAGATTCAAGACTTGGCCAATTTTGAACAGCAAAGCTCACATCCATGGAAACCTACGTATTCTAAAACTGTAATCATGTGCTCAAAATTTTTTTGACCATAATGCAAATTACATACCCATTGAACTGCTCTCAGCTATGAGTCAGAGTTGTTTTACAAGTATCTTCGTAGATAAATATTCGAATAGCGATTTGACAGAAACCCTCATGAAATGGCACTGGACTTGAAAAGCGTAGCATAACCAACAACGGTACAGATAGATCACATCAATAACTGTTGTAGAAATACTTATGCACTAGGTACGAAGCTGTCAGATTGTAGGTTACAAATCCATGAGGTGTAGTCTACTGTATTTACAGTTAATATACCTCTAGTTAATGTATCTAGAATATACTACAATTATCGACTATGTCTCGGGCGGAGTAAGCGCTGTGTCGGGATTACTAATTCCAACAATAACGTTTATATGTTCGGATGATTCGCTGCTGTTTATCATACGAAAATTTAACTCCTTAAGCCTATGTGCAAAGTACAGACCTTCGTGCGGTTCCTTTATAATTCATCTTATCTGATCTCATTGAACTAGTCGGCTAGTTCGGCTAAACTTCAAGTATTTCTTCGCGCTACATTATCGACGAATACGTAGCTTTACCCATTACTTAGTTCCCTACTGACCCACTTCATTACTTCATCATCCACTTCCCTTTCCCCCTTAGACCCACTTCTAACTACAGCTGTCCACTTGATTCTTTAGCACATATTAAATTAGTATAAATAACTAGTGTACATGTGGTTAGAAGGACAGTTTTCTCAATAACGAGACCTTCAACTACGCATTTCATGCGCATTGAAAGTCTTAGAGATTCTCTTCACGTATACCGCTTCCATCTTGACCATCTTATTGACATCAAGAGGGGTGATCTCACACTATGTCTCTGCAATGCGAACGTGCATGTCGGACCTGCGTGGAGCTTCGCTTCGCTATTTCATTGAGCAGAGTATTATTGCGGTTCCGAAAGGAGAATACCAGCAGCAGCCAAATACGCAATGATCTGTCCAAATTCATGAATATCGATGAGTATTATCTCTGTTATGACCGTGGTCAGTGACGTGAAGATCGACCAACAGTGTCAATTTTAGTACTATCAATCATGCTGCCTTTGCCCTTAATTCCTAAGTCGTCTGACAATAAAATTCCTGGTCAACCACTTCGAAAGGATAAGTCTGTAGAGTCCGGGCAGTAGATGTGGGGAGGTGATGGTGATGGTTCATGAAATTAAGATGACCTGAGAGATGCGCGATACAAAGGAAGCTTAGATAAATTTAGGGAACACAAGTTCAAGGTTTCCATAACCCACCATACCGTCTCGCACACCGAACGGTTGTACAGGAAGACACCATGATATGGATCTACAGAGAATTCAGTCATAGTGCAACAGAGGAATGAAAACGGAAACGATGGAGTAGGGTATTCGACTCGTCATGACACGTGAATGCGTAGCGTAGACTTCATGCCAGCCCGTGTCGTAGACAGCAGCACACAACGACGACGACCTCGAGCACGCGATACGCTCCGAGACTCATTTCTGACGTCTCCAACGGGACAGAGTACGTCGAATAGACTCTCTACGTGCCATCTTGGGAATTCGAAATTGAAATTGATAGTGATATTGATATTGAAGCGTCGGTTGAGGTCCGTCTCCGTTACGGCCACTTCAGTTCATAAGGGAGCTGAGCAATCCATTCGGAGCGCCCACGGTCGGACGGATGACAGCTTGCATTTCGAAAGGCGATGCGCCTATTCAGTATATGCACAATGACGCCCCCTCCGACGATGCACGATGGATGCTACATAATGAGTCATCTTGCACTACGGATACTAGATATTATCAAAGGAAGGCATCGACTTATTAATAGCAGTATTCAGCATTCGGTGCTTATAAACATAATTTGAAAGTGCTCAAATGGGGAAGCAGTATGGGGAAGTAAACAATGAGCGTCCCAGCTGTTTGCGGGGAAGAAATGATGGATGACGTAGCAGATCAGCATTCAAATGGCAGGACATGAAGAGAAATGAGTGAGAACGAAGACGGGAGACTGTGGGTCACAATGAAATATTAAGAGTGAAGACGCCATTCAGACGCCATACTCGTCACCGTGGACGATGGAGATATGAGTAACGTTAGAGATGGCGAATATGTACTAGATCTGATCAATGGGATACTATAACATTCGGAATCTAAAAACGAACACATCGGAGCTGTGGAGCTTTGAGAAGATATGATATGTTTTGATATTGACATCGACATAAGTAAGACTTACGGATACACAGACAGCCTGGGGAAGTTGATTGGGAGTTTGAGCGTCCGGAGGTGTTTTCATTCACGATTATACGAGCGTCTGCCACGTACGTTCTTGCCGAAGATCCTTGGCGTACTCGCGGAAGAGATCGACACATTGGAGACAAAGAAACAAAGAATAAGGAAACAAGGTGAGCTGTTTAATTTCGAGATTAGAACCACTAGGAGGCGAGTAGCCAACTCGGTTTCGAGACAGCATGCTGTACAAACTTGTCCATGAGTTGCTTTCAGCCTCGTTTAGCAGAACGTTGAATCCGTTTAAGTTGCAATCCGACGGTGGGATGGTCCTCCAACATGCTCATGTATGTCCATGCGTTTTACTATTACTATCTCGTACGTCCCTAACTAGAAACCCCAGAAATTCGTACTGCAAGATCCGGAGCGGGAACGTAATATGGTAGATTGAAGTTACATTTCTGCCTTCCATCTTGGACAAGTGCTTTCTTGAACGTGCAGGGAAAGTTTAGAGTGTGAGGGAAAAGCAAACGTTTGATTCTTGACAATGACAGGTCGAAGGAAGGAGGTGAACGGAGACCGGGATCAACCGCAACTGACTTCCAGAAAAGGAAATTCATTTCTAAACAAGGCAAATTAACCTCACGTGATATTTTTCCGTCAGCAAGCTCGCCATTCTTTGCAATCGCGTCGTCTCCGTCATCTTCGTATTACCCTCGCAAGCCGCCATGCGTTTATTTTCGTATCCATGCTTGTTCAAACGCATCCACTCTTACCAACTGCTGACCAAATACGGAGCTTACGCCGCCCACGCACCCGAACTCAAGGCGCAAATTTTCAGTATAAGAAGGACTAGTTGTTTGAAGGGTCCGCATTACATTCCCTATATTTTTCCCGTTCTGTGGCCTAACCTTCTACGGCTTTATTTACATCTCCACCTTATAATCCACAGCTTGAACGTTTACTACGAGTGCCATGTCACCTGCTCTCGACCTCGTTGCCAACGGCTCCTCGCCCACCAATGGACACGCAACCAACGGTCATTCTGCTACGAAGAAACCTGCCGACGGCTTCAGCACGCGCGCCATCCATATCGGCTCTGAGGCAGACGAGAGCACAGGCGCTGTCATCCCCGCCATCTCGCTAAGCACTACGTATAAGCAGAATGGGATTGGTATTCATAAGGTGTGTACTTGTTTCATAAGTGTCTACTTTGTTCGTTTCTTCGTTCGTCGAGGGACGGATAGTGGTCGGATATTCTGTTTGTAATCCTGGTTACGAAGACCAATGCCGGAGATAGACGCAGCTCGTCATTAAGCTACAAGATGGTGTGTTATGGTGCATTGCTCGGCGGCATTGCGATCTTTTCATTCCGCTTCAGCTTCGTATCTCCCCGATCGTGTTTCGCTTTCGTGGTGGCGCCCACCTTGCTTGTTTCAGGCAACACGTAGTCCTTTTCGAGGTGGTAGAGCTATTTGGGGATGGCCGTGCTATATTTATGCTTCAATTAGCGTTTGAAAGGAGCAATCTCGGCGAGTTCGTGTTCGAATACGCTGAATGGCGTGTACCGGAGGTTCGGTGATGATGTTGGGCGTAATCGTTAGTTTGTACGGCGTCCTCCGTTCCAGCTCTCTCATTTGCTTCTCTTTCACTTATTCCTCGTTGTTCATTGTCAATTAAAGTAATAATCAACCTTTCTCTTCCAGGGCTTCGAATACTCTCGCTCCGGCAACCCTAACCGCAATGCGCTCGAAACCACCCTCGCCTCTCTCGAATCAGGCGGTGCATACGCACTCGCATTCGCTTCTGGCTCATCTACCACCGCTACTGTCCTCCAGAGTCTCGGACCCAACGCCCACATCGTTAGCGTGAATGATGTGTA
>JASFCX010000103.1:1302-20861 GCA_036937015.1 Crucibulum parvulum | reverse complement strand
TAATGGAATAGTAAATAAAATCCTGAGAAATTTGGTATTCATTCTATAGGAGTACTCCTATAGAAGTACTATATAATACAGCTCCAGCACGAGACCTTGACAGCCCTTGGATGATCATAAGGACGGGAACGGTGGAGAGGATGACAAGATTTAGAGCCCAGGAGCGGAGGAATGCAAAGAGTAGGCAGGTGAAGCAGGTTGTGAGGTATTGGAGGAGCATACCTGAGGCGAGAGAAGTCGCCCTTTGGAAGTCTTCAGTTTCTTTGCAAAAAGATAATCAAAAAGAATAAGACAATAGAGGATAATGATAACTCACCTAATAAACTTGGCCATAAGACCACTAGCACCAAGCAGGACGTGTGGGTCGATGAAGATGGATGTGGTTGGCTAGGAGAACGGGGAAAATGACTGCAAAGCCATAAAAGGGGTTCTAAGCGTTGTAAAACCTCTCCAATCTAGGGCATGTCGTCGAAGTTTTGTGCAAACATCGGGTTGCAAGATGAGATCGTGTGAGATGGGGATGTATCCCGCCATCCAAGGCTGAGTTGATATCGATGTGCTCGTACTCGCTACTAGGATGTTGCTAGGGCCCGGCGATATATTGTTGCTAGCTCTGGTGAAAGTGCTCATGCAGCTGCAATACGGAGAGTCTTTTCCTCATCTTTCCTCATATACCGCCTTCAATCACAGCAGCTCTTTCCCTCCTCTAAGATATGAATGGGCATTGAGGTACTTCACACAACATTGCACTAGATAGGGCGAGAAAGCAAGAATGCAGCGCAGGAAGACAGTAAGGAAGGGAGTTTAAGAGTGTGGTTGAGATGCAGGAAGGCTGACGCGACGAATATGTCACAACAGCGGTTGCGCGCAATGGCGTGGGGCAGAACATAGATTACTGATAAGATAAGGCAGCAGATCAGTATTATGATCCATATATGTGCATTGTTAATGCGATTTATCCAAAAACAGCTCTGGTAGGCTATGGCTGTGCATAGCTGTGAATCAAGTACACACCGCCTCAACATTGCGATTAGCGCTGGTTTATATAAACTTCCTATTGACATTCGATAACACCCAGAGTCACTGGTAAGTTGCCTCCCCACTTTCTTTTTGTATATGATGTTGATTCATACTCGCCCGGCCTTTGTCTTGAAAGATGGCCTTCAACAGAGCAAAGAATTCCGTTTTCTATGGCTGCAATTTCAATGACAGAGGTGGTAGTCATACTTGGATCCGTGGTGTGCTTAATACTCTTCATCTACTTACTGTATTTATTAATGATTAACACACAGGAATGAACTATCTACAAGAATCCATTGCTGCGGGTGCTTTGTATAACTCAAAAGAACGCTTCGATCCTCCTAAATGTCATGCAGAAACCAGAATGGCAGTCCTAGAATCCATCATGGCCTGGGCTAATCACCGACAGCGTACATCTAACATTATGTGGCTGCATGGTCCAGCTGGAGTGGGGAAATCAGCCATCGCGCAGACCATTGCAGAGATTTGTGCAAAGGCCAACACTCTCTGTGCTGCATTTTTCTTTTCTCGAACAGCAGCCGAAAGGAACACTATAGACCGTCTTCTGCCGACACTCGTATATCAACTGGTATTAGCTATCCCTTCTCTCAAGAAACTAGTAACAAAAGCGATCGAGAAGGACTTCACTATCTTTTCTCTATCATTTCAGGAACAGCTTCAACGCCTAGTCGTTAATCCTTTATATGAAGCTGTTGAACAGAAGCTTCTGGAAGGGGATTCTCCACAGCTTATCATAATCGATGGCCTTGATGAGTGTGCAGGTTCTAATATCCAGAAATCCATTATATCCGAGATCTCAAATGCTTTGGCTGTATCCAATATTCCTCTTTGCTTTCTTATTTCTAGTCGACCCGAACAAGCTATTCGAGAAGCTTTCAATACTAGCTATGCACAGAAAATAACTGTGCGTCTCGCTCTAGATGACAGTCTCGATCCGGATAAAGATATTGACACATTCTTGCGAAGTAAATTCAATGAAATCAAACAAACTCATCAGTTCCGATCCTATCCTCCAGATTGGCCTACTGACGATTCAATTCAAATACTCGTTGATCGATCATCTGGTCAATTTATTTATGCTTCTGTTGTAATGAAATATCTCGGGACTCCACACAAGTCGCCCGTCAAAGGTCTAAAAGTCATTCTTGGACTTGTACCACCAGGAAATGACAACCCTTACGGTACATTAGACCAGTTATATCATCATATCCTGTCTACTGTGGATGATTATCCTGCAACATCTCGTGTACTTGGTTTTATATTATATTTTCAAGAGCGGGATTTCCCCGCTATTTCAGTAACAAGAACCCCGCAATATTTAGATATTCTCCTCTCATTAGAGAGTGGTGACACGGCATTGCTTTTATCAGATCTGCACTCTATCATTTATGTTCCAGACCCAAACAGATCTGATGAACACTCTTTTTCTGACAAATCTGACTATGATGATGATGATGGTCACTCTTCAAATCTGTCCTTTTGTGATGATGAACAGATCCGAATTCTTCATGCTTCATTAGGCGATTTCCTGACAGACTCATTGAGGTCAGGAGAATATTATATCAATGAACAAATGTTCCATAGTGATCTTACGCTCTGTTCCTTACGACATCGGTGCCATGAGTTGGATTACAGTGAAATGGTGTCAAGTACTGCACGGAATGTTCAGAGATATGCATCACTATATCCCTTTTATCATTTATCAAGAGTCACTATGACATCGCATCTACTAGATAAATTATCAGATGTGAATTTTTTGGATGTTATAAAATGCGGGTTTTTGGCAAATCAAGGTTTTCTTCTTACCCACACCATTGAATCCGATACAGCATTGGTGCTGAGACTCTTGTCATCATTGGTGGGAGTTATCCATCTTACATGCCGATCTGTTGGTTCTAACTGATCATATTATTAGACAGATAATTTGAAGGCTTGCCATGTCTTTTCTTCACTACAGACTGCTATGGATCTTCATCATTTATCTCTTTTGTCGAAGCGATCCTCAAGCATTAATCAGGCCATTTACTCATTGCTTGGACGCATCATTTGTACAGATATTGGAGATTTTGATCCAGGCATTAGCGATATTATTAATAATCAAAGATTTAGGACCATGGAATATCCAATACATCTCCGGTGTGGTACCCCAAAATACTATCGAGAATGGCTCCTGGAATTTCTTTCACTCCGCTCTCAATCAAAAGAGTATGCAATGACCAAGACTCATTATGAAGCTATACTATTAGGACTACTTTCACCATTGCACAATGTGAGGTAATTAAAATCACTAGAGATTTCTCAATTTTACACTAGGTCTGATGCAGAATATTTAAAGTCATAGGCCTTATGATATCGATCTACAGCTCGTGTTGTCCCAGATTTTTGGGCTTGGGGACACAAGCCGGGATTACTTGCGACGTGTAGTGTCTGAGAATAAAGTTCAGGTTTCTATGCGTGTTGACATTTGGAAACAGCTTCAAGTATGTTAGCTCTACTCGCATTCATCCACGTTTTGCTCACAGAATATCACTTCTACACTAGATCAACGAAAAAGGGTCCAGTGCCGACCGATCCCAGTCACTTGAATTACCTGCAGTGTTGATAGTCAAGGATGGTAACATTTACCTTAGGAATATCGAATATCGCTTCAGAGATCGGTGACAATGAACAAGGAGAGGACAGCGATTCAGAAATCATTGACGTAAAAGCTTCCAGTGATATGAAGTCAAAAGCAGAACACAACAGTATTTCACAGGAAGTCAAAGAGGAAGAACTACTGAGGCTTACCGGAGCACAAGTGCCTGCGGTGGCACTTGAATGCACGAAAATATTCTAACAAATGACTGTCAATGTCGAGACAAAAAATAGTTGTTGGTGTAGTTGGATGGAAGGAGTAAAAGAAATCTAATGCCTACTTTGCTACAAATAATGGCCATAAAATTGTAATGTATTCTCGGGAAAGTAATACGATTTTAAATTATCATCTTGAAGTGCATGTGTACTAAATGTGTCTATTGTAAAATGATATATGTTTTGTAGACGCAAGCTCAACTATTCATATGCACAAAGAAGATGAGAAACGTACACCATCCTACTTTATATGTTTATATCCAAGAAGTCAGCTGCGAAGGCTGCAAACGACCTTGAGGAAATGATAAGGATTCTGAAAGAAAATATAGGGGCTGCGAAAGAAGTGAGAAAAGCTGTGAAGGATGAGATAAGGGCTGCAGAGGAGAGGCCCGAGGGTAAGGACTGTGGAGGAAACAATAAGAGCTGCAGAGGAAAAGACAAGGGCTGCGGAGGAAAAGATAAGAGTTCTGAACTTGGATGAGATAGAACAGGTTTCAGAGAGGATAAGGGCTGCGATGGAAAGAGGTGCTACAATACAAGTTCAAATCCCTATATTTTATTCATAAAAACTTAGGGAGTGATAGATGAGTGGGTGGCCGATAAAGCTAATCATCTCCACCCGTCACTGAGTCGTAACAATAATTTAGTCCGTTCTCTCAAGGAAAAAAGTTCTATTCCATGTGTTACAGACGATGAAATCTATTATATATAGTTTCTATTTCATTCATCATATCATCATAGCTAATGCTCCTCACATACCTGAACACCACCCAACTTCAGAGCAGAAGTTACGCATGTATTTCTTGTAACCAAACTTCAATTGAGATGGTAATCACTATGTTCATCATGGCCCACTGGGTCCAGTATGTTGAGTAACTACAAGACCAGGTGAAATAGCCTTGGCCTATTGCCAACTTCATCCTCCTACCTCGCTTAGGTCTGCACGCCATACCGTATACGGTATACGGCCGTATAAATACGGCACTTGTACGGCTACGGGAGCCTTATACCGTAGCCGTAAAGTTGACTTCGACTGCCCGACGGTACGGTACGGGCGATTTTACGGCCACAACGGCATTATACGGTTGTACGGCAGGTGTAAGGACGAATTTTTTAAATAAACATATTACGTAGTAAGACTCGGTCAAATACAGAACTCAAATATGTATACTTGATCATATTAAGTAGTATCTGGCTGTAAACTAGCGCAATGAAGGGGAATAGCATCTCTTCCAGCAGAGAAAATGCACTGCTAAACAGCAATAGCAGATAATAATACGTCATGAAAGACTTTCTAATTGGTGTCTTGTCGCTCTCTGGGTGGAAGAGCTCGATATCGTTTGCGTCTTTAAGGTTTCCCGCGGAGCCATCTTATGCACATTGGGCTAACATAACACAAATAAAGTGCTGGGGAGATAGAGCTTACAACCTGAACTTTTTGAGCAGTATTTATAGCCAATTTTCGTAACTTGAAACGCTTTCTTCTCTACAGTGAGATCCAACTCAACGAAGTCTGCTTCAATTGAATGATTCAACAAGTTTAAAAGATTGTTTAACGAGCATAAAATTGCAATGGACCTCAAACATGCAAAAGCGGAGTGATATTGCTATGCAAACCTGCAGCTAGTGTTAAGTCCAATTGTACTCCAAAGTTTGAGCCTCCTATTCAATATCAGAGCGAAGAAGATAATATTCCACAATTTTCTTTCAATGGAACCATTAATAATGTAACTTTTGAGCTAAGTATTACTAGCTCAGGGACAGTTTTATATTTCATAAAACAACTTGAAGCAGAAAAAACATGGTTGACAGCTATCAATGCGTCTACTCTGTAGGTCTTTTACACATAAGAAGTAATTCGAAAACATATTGAAATCGAGATGCCGTACTGCCATATGATGCCAGTTACAGCCGTAATCTTACGGTCAAGTACGGCGCCAAACCGTACCGTAGCCGTACCGTAAAAGCCTTGCTGAAATGCTTGACGGTACGGCTACGATAACCGTATTACGGTCCCGTAAAGCCGTATATACGGCGACGGCGTGCAGCCCTAACCTCGCTTGGGGACTAGAAACATCGAATCTCTTGCGTTCCTCCTGAGCAACATTATGTAAAAGGATTCATCAGCATTATGGGAGTACCTTCGTCTTCCTCGGCATGGAAAATGCTGGCGGATGGTCTTGTATGCACTGGGTATACGAGACTCGAGGATAGGGGTCACGCATCCAGCTATGTGTTCACCCTTGGTGATGAAGGGTGCCAACTCATTGACACCCTGAATCCCATCGGCAGGGGTAGCAATGGATTGATGCCACAAGGTAGGAGGTCACAGCTGATGAGGGAAATTTTGATGAGGAGCTCACGAACCTTGGGAGTTGGTGAGGATGAAGAGTAAAAAGTGCACAGGTGACTGGATACCTAAGCGAAGAATAAAATGACGTCAGAAGTAGAACAAAAGATATATGGAAAGTAAAAACAAACCTTCCTGGGCACACTCCTTCGTGTTGAAATAAACGAAGCAGTCTGTTTAGTTCGGGTTTTTAGACAGTGATCCTCGCAAACGCGCAAGGTATTTGTTACAATTTAGTACTACTTATATACTGAGAAAGAGAGGATAAAACACGGCACAGAACGCCATAAGAATGAAAGATAAATAAAAGGTACGTGTTTTAAGGGGAGAAATGAAAAATTAATTTATACTATGGAGACCATAGCACATTATTTGTGAGATCGCCGGCTTCTTGAAGTCGATAAGATGGTCAAGAGGTAAGCGATACACGTGAGAGAAGCTCAGAGACTTGCAATGCGCGGGAAATGCGTAGTTGAAGGTCTCGTTATTGAGAAAACTGTCCCTTAATTACTTGTACACTAGTTATTTATACTAATTTAATACGTGCTAAAGAACCAAGTGGACAGTGGTAGTTAGAAGTGGGTCGAAGGCGGAAAGGAAGTGGATGATAAAGTAACGAAGTGGGTCAGTAAGGAACTAAGTAGTGAGTAACTAAGTAAATGGTTAGAGCTACATGTTCATCGATATGTAGCGCGAAGAATTACTTGAAGTTTAGCCGAGCGACTAAGTTAAGATAAGATAAGCAGATCTATAAAGGGTCCGCGCGAAGGTCTGGACCTTACATTATTGCAGAAAGCTAAATTTAGAAGGAGCAGTGGAGCGCTCGTTATTTCAACACTTTGCTGTATCGTGATTCACAACATTTTATTCTTCAAACCACTTTCGAAAACCAGATCAGTAAACTTATCACGAGTATCGCACGTATGACAAGTAAGATTCTGGAGAGCTCATCAATGTTCTTCTGGAATCTGACCTTCACCTCCCACACTGTGACTTTCCTTTTTAGGAATACTGCACGTGATGTAAAACTATGCTTCTCTCTTTTCATCACACAGCGGGAGTTGACTTATATATCCCATAGACATATTTAAAATATAATCTTTATATTTTCCATTATATAGTATGAATATATTCTGTGGATATATTTAAAATATGTTCTATATTATATCAAAAGGGGATAATTTGAAGATATTTTGAATAATACTGATGGCTCCTCCCGGGGATAATTTGAGAATATTTTGAATACCATCAAAATATAAACTGTGTGAAAATTTTGATTGTCTTCAAAATATTATCGTTCGGATATATATAGAAGATATAATGAACAATATTTTGATATAATATAGAACATATTTTAAATATATTCACAGAATATATTCAGACTATATAATGGAAAATATAGAGATTATATTTAAAATATATCTATGGGATATATAAGTCAACTCCTGCTGTGTCATTGGCCTCCCCCACCATGACATTCCTTTTTGTGAAATATTACACATGATGTAATTTGCGCTCCCTGTTTCTTGTTTGCCCCCCTCTCTGCTCTCTTCATATCCCCCACAACAGAGTAGGTAATTGTTTTATCAAAATTTTCTACTCATTCCTACGCAATATAGAACCAATGGCACCGTGCGTCCCTCCTCGTGAAGAGAGATGTGGGCCAGTGTCTGCATCACTTTCAGACATCACCACGAGCACCACGAATGCACACACGAACACTGGAACGCACACCAAGAGCGGTGAGTAGCTGGTGCATAGGCCAAGGCGAAGAGAGGTGGGAATAGCCTGGACCTTTGGTATCAGCGCAACCAATGCCTTTTATCGCCACCTCAGCAGCAACACCGGCACCAGCAAGACAAGCACCTTCAACCCCATCGCCTGCCTCTACCCTCGACTTGAGCGCGACCAATGCTCCGTTTCCACCTCAACGCCAGCGAAGAGTACAGCCGCTCATCCCTATCTGCACCTTCGACCCCAGCATAGTCAGTGCAAATGCAGCGGCTCACTCCCACCTACATGTTCGACGCCAGCCCAGCAAACGACCTCATTGCCACTTCAGCGACAGCGCCGACACTAGTAAGACAAGCACTACCAGTACCAACGCCGGCATAGCCAACGCCCCCATCTCCATCTCAACGCCAGCGACGAGAGCAGCAAGACAGGCACCTGAATGCACGCAGCCACCCGCCCCACCTCCACATTCGACGTCAGCGCGCACCTCCGCGCTACCCACACCTTATCCTCGCTACCATTGCCTCCACCTTACTACCCTCACATTCACTACCCTCTGTTTTATCTTAATTATTTATGTTGCAATATAGTTATTCACCTTGTATCATTGGCCACCGCCTTAGTTATATAATATATCTGTTTTGTATGCAATGTCTACAGAGATAGCATTCAATACACTCCATGTGAATTTCTAAGGAAGAGTGAGTGACAGTAAAATATTTCTCAGAGTGTACAGATTATTAATTAAGCATAATATATATGTCTTTACTTTCGAATTGAGAAATCACTTAATTGCGAGTCTATTGACATATGTTTGCAACAACGTTTAAATCACGTGATGAAAACGTGACGTACAATGATCGCGGCCCGCCAGCCAGTGTCCTAGACTCATAGTGGGGGAGACCAAGGGGGGTTCTACCGACCTTGTTGTAAATCGAGGCTGCGCAGTAGAATAGAAAGCAAGTCTTATTATTACTGAGCCTCCTACAGAGGCCTTTTATACTTGTAGACTACATTCTATAGTATTCTAGATAATGCTACTGTCCTTATAAATGTAATTACTAAGCCCGAGGTTAAGTGCCGGATTATATTCCAACAGACCTTCGTGGATCTCGTTGCTAAGTCGACTTATCTGTTCAACTCGCGGACAGTGTCACGACAAATCTAAATGTTATAGGCCTCAAGAACCTTCATATCCACAAGATGAGGGTATATTACTATATGCATGTATGGCATAATATTGCAAGTCGACGTGCTTTAGCTCTTCCCCATCCTACAGCACATTTCATTCTGCAACCTCGGGCAAAAGTACTTTAACATTTATTCCTAAACATGGAGTTCTGCTTCAACGTGCATATTTTCTTAGTGGAGATTCGTGTCGCACTACTAGGAGCCCAGTAGCGTAGTGCATTTCGATGAATACTCTTCGTCATGAAGAAATTGTACCACTTTACTGCAACGAAGAACATTGGCAGAATTTTTTTTTCGATGCCATGGGCGCCAAAGCAGGGCATAAGGAGAATGGGGCTGCTGCTGCGAGAAATGCTAGGTATGTATCACAAGACATCTCAGTACCCACACATCCTCTCTCCCAATATTGTGCTGATTCGTTCGCTCGCAGAAATGATTTTCTTCGTCGTTTCAGCACCCTCGTCTCGCCGTTGGTCTATTATCACTGCTCGCTGTCTAATTTGAAGATGTTATTTCAGCAGACAGTTACCAAGCTAGGTATTGAGATGTTGTTAAAAATTCTTTGATGTAGGAGCCGGAAGGCGTTGTGATCTGGTTTGGAATGATGATTAAAAGTCGTCTAATGTGTGATGAAACGGAGAGTTGGATAATGCCAGAATGGACTTGAGGTATGTATGTGTTCAATTATACAGGTTTAGCAAATTATATAATGTCATTTATGTTAACTCTGTGTCTTGGATAAGGAAACTTGACTCTCGAACAGAATTTACTATTGGAAAATCTATATGCTCTGTGATGAGCTTGTGAATGCAATCAGACACCTTGGGACTCAGGCTGCAGAGACTCAGTTCTTATGTTCATTCTTAGCTAAAGGTGTTGGTTCATCTTTGCGTGCCTTCCGGTATCAAAAGCGACAGTTCGTCCACTCCACATTCAACATACATTATCTACATCCCCTTTCTATAAATGCGTAGGGCATATCTCCAACTAACACGTCTATTAGGTATGCCACGCTATGTCATGCTTCACAGTTACAGTGGCAGACTGAATAGGTTCGAGTCTCTGACCTATTGCCAACGCACCACGAACGGCCAGTGACCTGGACCATGTACATGAGGATACCAGAGGATATGAGCAAACCTTCGAGCTTCCATGTGCTCAACATATCTTAGGGCTTCTTCTCTGGTATTATAGTACATGCCGCGGCCCTGAAGCTGCAGGGCAGCAGGCAGGCTACTTTTCTCACAATGTTTGACGCACGACTCAGCTGAGGGAGGCAGTGTTACCAGCATCTGGGTGAGAAGCATCATTGTAACTCAGCACGCACATGCCAGTTCTTCGATCTCAAACCTGACAATTAACACTGAACTTCAGACGTCGTACGCTGTGTTAGTAGCACATATCAATGGCAAAGCTGGTTAATCTCCTTCACTTTATTTCTTCCTCTTTCTCGTAATTATCTCTCTTACTATAGTCGTCCCGACCTTTGACAATCTCATATGACTGGCATTAGGTTAGCCTTTCAATGTACCTATGCATTGTGCCTACTATTTTCGTTTTTAGTTCTCATGTTAACTTCATAGATTAACCCTTTAGTCGTATCTTCTAAAACACAGGTTGCTCCTCCACGCTTAGCCATAAGATGACACCCAGTGCCCGGCGTGACATTATAAGCGGGTATTGCAGGCACGATCCACAACAGAAAGTGCCCATGGAACGCTGTTATTAGCGGATATTAAGGCCTAAGAGCTATTTAGAAAAACTTAGTACAACATCTTTAATTGAATTGGAGTTACGCAATACGTCAGAACTTTTCAGCTGTTCGAACTTGTCTCAATTGGTGACAAGGCTCGAAAGCACAGGCAATAATAAGTGATGACATGCATATACGGGTATTGCGCGCAGAAAATACTATCATTACCACTAGAGTCTCGTCACTGCTGATGCATGGATTATATTCACTAAATATGATGATCTCACGCTTAATGTTTAGTTCCAGCTGATATCAGCAGCGACTTTTGAGACATCTTGCAGATGGGCAAACAACCCATTCACCTTCTGAAGATAGCCCTGGTCTTCTGGGGAGCGACGGATCGCCCCTTCAAATCCTTTACAGTTCAAAGAGTGCATGTGTAATCTGATTCATCCTGATACAGCCCCTCGGGCTAAATGTGCCCAACCCAAATGTTTGAGCACCTCTAAATGGAAAACACGTGTTCTCATTGAATACGCGAATAGTATGTTCTTCATCGTACGTCATTTCTTGAGACTTCTCCTGTCAGTATACTAGCTTTACCATACGCACGGTACATTTCATCCTTCGCCGAAGACCAAGGAGTTAACAATTGTCATCGATGTAGTCGGTAACAGTGTTTTATTGTCATATGTTTAACAGGTTGGCCGTCACAGTCTGATATTATTAAAGAATGTCGCCTTCGGTTGAAAGGTAGTTCCACATATTACAGTTAATGAGTGTGAATGGCTCTTATTGGCTAGATATTATTCACGATCCGTAGCAGTCTCCATGAGTCTTGGGATAATCTCAACTTTACCGTTTGCTTAACTTTAATATCGTTTTCGATACCTTTGCACCCGTGATCTATTTTAAAGCCAAGAGCCTATCCTCTGGCATAAATCTACGATTTTAGGTATGTCTTCTATGTCTCTTTGGTTTTTAGATCTTGCCTGTCGTCAAATTAGAGCCACTAATCGACGCTAGCAACAGCAGTGATCTTTATCAGTTAACGTGCATCAGTGTATTCCGCATGCTGCTGTCAGAAGACCAAATACTATTTGCCGTAATTCGTGCGTAGTATTGTATTATTTAGGATATGTATCATATGTGCGCCACCATTCAATTTAATAAACAGACGGATCACAATCTTGAAAGAATTAGCTCTCCGTCCAGTCCTTTTTTTTCTTTTCCAAATGATCTACAGCTCAGTAGTAAACTCAGCTGTTCTTTCAAAGGAATATGGGGCGACTTTTTCCTCCGAGTATTCTTGTAAGCAGCTCTATCACCGCACGACATAAACACTGAACTGGCTTGGGCAACGTTAGTGACCGCTTATTTTATCTCACAGAAGCACGCACTGTGATGTGGCTTTAGAGAGCTAATACTGCTTCGTTCCTGCGGAGACATGACGATGGAACTGCATTCGTGATAAATGCTTGTTCACCCTGGTTCTGTGTATATTTCGAATGGTAATTCTGTGGGATGACATAGAAAATCGTAAATTGATCCTGATGTTGAAATCTCGCTGACGGCTTAAATCCATGACGCGTATAGAATGCTTTGGAATGGCTGTTGCTATGCCATAAAAGTCAGAAGTTCAACGTACGAACATTTCAGTTCCTCGCCCATATTCAATCCTAACCATTACTCTTCATAAAAGATAAATATGCTCTGCAATTCTTTCCTCCAGCTCGTCGCTGTCGGCCTCATGGTGAGCCTTATTACGAGCTATATATCATATCATCTCTAACCATCTACAGGTCATAAATTCTTGCGCCGCCAAAGGTCCCCTCCCAGTGTTCCTCGGGCAGGCTGGCAGTTACGTTATCTTCGCAAAGTCTGGTGTATCCACCGTCCCTAGTTCCAAAATCAGTACGTTATTGCCCTCATGCGAATATTAACTTAATTTACTGACATTTAAATTACTTATGTAGCTGGAGATATCGCCCTCAGCCCAGCAGCTTCAACTTTCTTGACCGGATTCTCTCTTACCAAAAGCGCTGTTGGGACTTCCGCGTCCTCCATCCAGGTCGTAGGATCACTCTTTGCTGCTGATTTTAAGAGCCCGACGCCGTCACTTCTCACGACTGGTGCAAATTCCATGATCACTGCTTTTAATGACGCTGCCGGTCGCTCCAATCCAACAAGTATTAATCTTGCTTCTGGTAAATACTCATCCTCGAGTTTTATTAAGGATTTTTTAACATCCTTCTCTATAGGCGCGATTGGCGGTCGCACATTCGCTCCTGGACTTTACAAATGGACAAGTGGTGTCAGTATATTGAGCAGTATCACGCTGACCGGCACGGCAGTTGACAGTAGGTCATTATGTTTTATAAAATAATATTTCAGACTAATCCCTTTTCTCAGCCTGGATCTTCCAGATATCTGGTACACTCATCACTGCGTCAGGCGTAAAAGTCACTCTCGCTGGAGGCGCGCTGCCCAAAAATATTGTTTGGGTTGTAAATGGCGCTGTTACCCTTGGATCTACTTCGCAGTTCAATGGCGTTATTCTTGCAGCCACCTCTGTTACTCTTCAGACTGGTGCGACCCTCAACGGTCGTATTCTCGCTCAGACGGGTGTCGCTCTCCAAAAAGCCGTTGTCACCGTCAACTTGTAAATTTCTCGCGGCTATTCAGAAGACTATGGGTTTTATTGTACTCTGTTCAAATAAAACATAGTTGTGAATTTCATGAGCATTTTTGACTTTTATTGATTTATTGATTCTATTCGGCATATTGCGAGTAGCCAAGCGACATTCAAGCAAGAAAGACAAATACAAGAACCATAACCATTTAAGGTAATTCTTCAGAGATAGCACGACTTGAGCCTACCTTGGTCTTCTATTGGTTTTGTACACAGATTCACCTCGATTCATGCCATCTAAATTGTAACCTTAAAAATAAACGAATGCGAGCTACTTATACAAACTGTCTTGGAAGAGTGGTCCACATCGACGTCATCTAGCTAACCAACACTTATTTGGCGCTCCAACACCGTGCACTGCATCACCAGGCTGCCAAGCATGCCGTCATCGTCCCCTTTTATAAGAGCGACCATGTGTCCTGGATACTGGATCCCATCACTATCTTCGACCTACTTTCAATAATCCTCCTTGACCGCCCACTCACTATCACTTTCAATCAACATGAATTTCTTCGGCGGCGATAAGAACGAGAACCACGGCCAGAACTATAGCCAGCCGAAATCCAGCGGAGGCGGGTTCATGGATAAGATCAATGGAGCGATGGGAGGTGGGGAGCAAGGAGAGAAGAAAGAAGGTGATTTTTTTGTTTCGTTTATCGCGGATTTACACTAACAATACCTATTCTCTGCCAACAGATATGCTCGACAAAGGTATGAATTTACTAATTCTCGCTGTCTTCGGTTCTTTTTTCCAGTATTGCATCGTCTTAACAATTAATTTTTTTTAGCTGTTGACTTCGCACAAGAGAAGCTCTTTGGCGCTGGACCTCAGAACAACGAGTCTGCCTTCGAACAGGCAAAGGACGAGCAGATATCAGATGCGATCAGGCGAAAATATAAGGCCGCTACTGGGAGTGATTTCCCGATTGCCGACAAGGACTAAAGGAAAGGATCATCGAAACTTGGATCATCACCTCTATCTAAATCAAAAACGGACGAGTCATGTGCAAAATATATCCATGTATTATATTAAATGAAACCCCTATGAGAGCCCCAGACAATTCTGCGATTTGATTGGCTAGCTGCGGAAGACAAACCCTCTGAAGACAAACCGGGCCAGACACCGCTGGTTGCAAGCTGACGTTGAGATTAGACCTAAGTTCTGCATTCGAACTCTGCACACAACGCATACTATCACTCAGGTAGCTTTTACTACATCAGATCGTGTTTTTTTTTTTGATCTATCATAAATATCTCCTCGCAGGGAGATTTTCGCGTAAATTTTTTAAAAGTATATACAATACCTTTGTAGCAACGTATACGCTACTAAAGCTTCGTCTGATCGGCTAAAGGGTCTCGTATGCAGTCATCTCGCAGATGATACCTTTACATTGAATTTTCCCGCTTCATCTTTCACCCTTCCCATGCCACCTATGGACGCAAGCGAGCACGAAATACCAGGGACAACGGTAGAAGAAGCTGAAAATTTACTAAGAACGAATAGAGTTCACCATCCATGCCGTTTCTGCTGTTCTGGGCAAGTTAATCCAAGCAAGAAATGAAGAATTCGAGGGTGCCAGCGAGAACCTGGCTTTCTCAATGCGCACGAGGTACTGTTAAGAGAAGTCAGCACCAGATTGAAGAGTGGGATAGAAAAACCCGCTCCGCTTGAGGGCACGCTCGGTGGGCTCTTGATCGTGGACGTGTCTTGGTTCAAGGTCATGAATGAGAGTGGTTATAAGCTGGACCTCAACCAGTGATCTATACACAATATCGTCAGTTTTTGTTCTATCACGGACATTACTAATAGGAACGTACCTTGAACCAGTTTTTCTGCTTCCATCCTAGCTCACTGCCCAACTCAGAGCCTTGCCCAGGTAGATAGCAACTGTACCCTTGTGGCACAAAGTCGCGTCGGATTTTAAGCCAATGTTATCGCCAGCGTTGATGGTGGTAGTCTCGGCGTTGGAGCATAGGCTGACAAGCGATGTCGTTGCCTGCGTAATCGTGCACAGGAGAATTGTTCCGGTACTGGCGCTATGCTTTGGTAAAGGTTGTTGAGCCTTCAATAAGTATACCAAAGATGTATCTGGAAAGAAGTGTAATATTGAGAATTGGTGATATGCCGCTGGGCTATGAAGATCCGTAATCTGACTCGACCAGGTATCCTTGTATACATCTCCGTCCTAAGGACTTGATTTAACAGGGATAGTAGGTGCTGGTAGTTTAAATGAGCTCGTTGACTTGGTCGTCGAGCTGCTGATGCATGCTGTTGTTGAGGTGGACGTGATTGTTGGTGTTGAAGTAGTTGGCAGTGGAGAACTAGATGTGGATGTTGAATTCAAGACAGAAAATAAATAAACGGGTGAAGGACTGAGCATCCATGGTGACAGTGGGTTCAACGTATTCGTGCAGCGCATGTAGATGGAAGAAGCACTCTGGTCAGTGCGAATCATATTTGTGGCTGTAGGTGGTATTTGTTAGGGATGGGAGCGGGGAAATAGGCACCCAAAAGCCGGACGTCATAGGTTGGTTAGGGTGCTGCTGTACTAGCCTGCCAAAAAGGAAAAGGGGGCGTTAGCATAAGTATGAACGTGGGGAAGAATCAAAGAATGAAGAAGGAAACAGGAGAGAAAGTAGATGTAGAAGAGGAACAAGGAGTTAAACATTAGAAAGAAGGGCACTGGAAACACTAAAGTCCAAGAGGTCGTCAATGACAGCTGCGAGTGTCTCCAACTCCCCTAGTCTATGGAGCGTACGATGCCAGCTACAAATCACACTGAAGCCATCCACGAACCTGCATCCCATTCGCTGCTATCCAGACCAATGATACAGAGTCCATCGGCGACAGTGTTACCGAGCAATCCTTGTCAACACCCCCGGCCAGCCCCACCAACTCAGTCATTCCACGTGAAGCCTTCTTAACCCTGACTATATCCAAATACTCTTCCAGTCAGCGGTGGCACGCATTCTCCAATCCATCCACTAATTTTGCTATTCACCTTCAAATCATCCTTTTCCAATCATCCAGTACCATCAACGAATCTAAAGAACACTCACAAACAGCGAAAGGAAAGGAAAATAAAATAAAAGAGTAAATAAAACGTACATCATACGTGCTCAGAGGTCCTCAACGGGTATGATAATGGTAAGAACCAAGTCTTGAAAGCTCCAAAAATTGTGGTTCTCCAATCAAGTGGCGTTGCATAGGCGTCTGTGCGTTGAAGAAGCTTGCGGCGTGAGTATGTATCTGAGACGCCATGCGCTATGTAAGGTACGCGTGACCTTTCGCGTATCTCGTCGCGTCAGTACCGTCCTTAGACCGACTACCTCCCGCCTCATCAACAAATTCCATCGCATGACCTCGACGGTATGCGATGATGACTTTTCTTGAATCTTCCTGAGTCATTATGACTCATTTCTTTTCTTGTTTCTTTTATCTTCTCCGAATCTACTCGCCGTAGATTCTACTTTTGGTTTATCTTTTATCTTGACTCAATTACGGTACCTTTCGTTTATTTACTTATGACTCACTTAGATAGTTCGCATTCGTATATAAAGCTAGGTACTTAGATGTAATTAAGGTAGCTTTCTCAAAATTGAGACCTTCGACACGTATTTCACGCGCTCTTAAGTTCTCAAACGAGATTCTCTTTCGTGTTTCGCTAACCTCCGGTAACTCTCAACCCTCGGAAACTCGGCGAACTCACACGCTCTGATGTAGTAGGAATGTGAGACGTGGATAGAAATCGAGCACTGAGGTAGGCACGTGTAGAACGAGTCGTATGAGTAGTGCTACTTAGATGTGGGACGTCAGGGTCACCAAGGGGTAGTAAGCACCTCATCTGTGCGCTAGCGAATCTTATGGGCGAATCTCCAGCACAAACGAGAACTATCTACTAGAAGCTTCACGAGTGCGAAATCTTTCTCGTATTAATGGTGACCTAGAAACTTTGATCTGGTTGAATGGGATGGGCGAGGCGACGCCGTGACGTGGACAAGACCTCGCTGCTGGTGTGGATGAAGATTGAAAAAGTGATTGAGAAAGTGCTAGAGGTCATAGAAGTAGCTGATGCAAGCGAACTAGTGGATGAGCTTGCTGACGAGGAGGTCTAAGACAATCCACGAGCTGGGGTATGTCTGATATCATATTGGCCCCCAAGCCAAGAAATCTTCCTCGTTTATCACCCGTAATATTTGTGATCTTCAAGTACAGTGGAGCCTAGGATGGAAGGTGCATATAAGTTAGTACCCTCCTAAAAAAGAGTGTAGGTGAGTCACGCGCCGAAATTCCTTGAATGTACCTCGTTATCTAAGCTAACATGAGTCGGGACGACGTGCAGGAAAAGCACATAGAACGAGTTACTGACTGCCTAATTAGAGCTATACAATAATAAAAAGCCATGTTAATCATATAATGCAACACTAGAAGAAACCTGGGAAAGAATGACGAAAAGCGAATTAAATAACAAGCTAGGTGGTGGTAATGACGAGCAAGGCATGTTTGGCACTGTCGTGAGCGGTGAACATGGGTCAGAAGACCCTAACCACAGAATAGGGGTTGTGCGAAACTGACGTTGGCTCCTGTGGTTCAACCGCCTGCGCTGATTCTTCCCATCCGCTTCCTCAACTCGCCCGTTCACCCTCAGTGGATTTCATCTCAGAACCGAGTATTTTATTCACGCCACTAGCTGTCGCCACCGATACCCCATATGTCAATGGGGGCGACATTCCAAGCTCTAAGTTGTTTCCTACCAGCAGCTTGGGCTCCGGAGTGCGAGTACTGAGTCCTGGCGAACCACTGCTAAAGCACCTCATGACAACCACAAACTCGGCATCACCGCATGGCTTCCGTTAACTCGACTACCGACGAAACTTCACTGCCGCAATCTATGAGCTTCACGTCTCCATCAATTACATGATATCCATTTTTGTCTACTGCAACAGATTGGACGGCAGCAACACCGGACAGTGAGTGAGGGACCAGGAGCCTGAAGGAGGAGAACGGGAGGAGAGGAACAAGAGAATGCGCGGTGATTCAAGAAAGCCCATTCATATAACCTCGAGTAGAGATGTGTGTGAGGCCGAAGTGTCCGACTACAGCACTTAGGCCTGTCGTCCGCGCGATCCTTGTAGCACATGAGTCTCTTCGACAACCTCTTTGACTTCTTGGGTGTCCCGTACAGGGCTATGAGCAAGAATTCTGTGAGTACCATTATGTTCGCTGTGTTTTCACTACGACGAGATTTCATTCGTGGTCTTCTTCAGAGCCCTACACTGACGCATTTCTTGCAGCTCAACAAACATTTAAACTTGCGGCAATGACTGGTCCCATCTCGCCAAGGGACTCATCTTAGATGACGAGAATAACTTAAAGCTCAAGTCCGGCTTCTGGGACAGCATCTTCAAGGACATTCTTCCTCAACTCACTGAAGAGGTCGGCTGCATCCAGTCCCCTTCATCGAGTATATCGACAATGCACTCCACCTTTTCATAGAGAACCTTACGCTGTCTGGCCGCAACTTTTAACCCAACGTCGTCTTCCTCAATGCCCACACTACGAAATGGAAGTGAAGTCCCATTGTCAAGAGGAGGCTGAATACTGCTGCGATTGATGATGCAGTGGAGGAAAGAGGAGTTGGTTGTCCATGCTTCAACAGTATCAGCAGCTGCACCATTACTACCAGAAGCATCCCAGCAACGAGGAAATCATGTGGATATCGTCTCCGAGCCCTGGACGAGGGCTGCATCCCAATTGCACACGACTCGTCTCGTCGACCCAGACGCTCCTCTTCCTTGGAACACATATACAGTTTTCCCTTCCCCTAGGAGCAGCCACGTATCCTTGTGCTCGCAATTCACACAAACTTGCCAGTGCACCTCCCAACCTATGCCTTACAGGCTGCGGGGGGGGGGGGGGGGCGCGCGGCGCCCCCGGCCCCGGAGCGCGGGGGGGGGGCGGGGCGGGCGCGACCCGACGCGCACGAGCGGGAGAGGGAGAGACACGC
>JASFCX010000102.1:0-20943 GCA_036937015.1 Crucibulum parvulum | reverse complement strand
TTCGAGTATGTCGTCAAAATCACGAGCTTCGAATATATAATCGTCAAAGTCCCGAGCCCCGTAGAGATTCTCATCGATGACGTCTCTTTCATCTAGAGCAAAGGAAGGATGCGATTTGTGTTCCTTTATATTGGAGCCTAACTGCTGTTCTCGAGTGCCGAATAATTCGCCGTGAGGATGAGCAGCAACAGCTGCGGAGAGTCCTACAGCAGTGAAGAGTAAAGTTTGAGCAAGGGAGAGTTTCATAATCAAGGGGATGGTGTGGAGAAAACGTCGCAGACGCAGATGGCAGACTCAGACCGGCTGAGAATAGGGAATCAGCTCTTTGGGGTGGCAGAGTTTTTATACTTACATTGGATTGTTCCAAGCATTGTTTGCACTGGCTTTTGGAAATTGGAGTTTTCATCACTTGGCCCTTTCTTGATAATTTCACAACCTTTGCTCTTGATGGTGATAATTTCCCGGTCTCTGCGCTGATTTGATAAACCAACAATCTTTGTTCTTGGTAGCAATGATTGCTCGATCTCTGCACTGGTTTGATAAATGCCTTTAGGCCAAGAGAAATGACGCGAATGCTATGGTTTTGCCGCGCGCACGGGACGCCCGAGTTTCCCTCGGTTATGACTACGAAGGATGATTTCATCGCGGATTGAAGCCTAAATCGTCTAATTCTCCGTATCGAGGGGGTTTAAGTTGAAAATTCAGCAGTCAAAGGCATGTACTCGTGCCCATAAAAAGTATATGACATCACATGATATTCACCATCAGTAAACATTTCTATCATGTAAATTTTCATGCTTCAATAAGCCCTTTCTTTTATGCAATGTCAAGATAAGAGGCATTTCCATGCATGAGAGAAGTTACATTGTAGAAATTAAAGCAGCGGTTGAGCTAGAGCACAAATATGAGCACGCATGCATGATAATGATGTCATATACTTTTTGTAAGCACGATATAAGCTGTCTCTTTTCTTACTCATTTAGGCTGTTGGACTTGATACTGTTAAGAGTTCAAAAAAGTGCAAGTACCTTAGTTGAATAATAGGAGCAAGCCTTATTGGCTTTTAAAACTACTCATAACACATCCCACACCATGCTAATCATGATGACTACGCATTTGAACCTGAAGGGGAAATGGCCAAACTACATCGAGAATATGGCATTTGAGAAATGGAAGCAAAATGGGGATCAATTCTTTGTCAGCATGCGCTCGAGACGTCGGAGGTGAATCTGAGAATGTATCGATGGGATCGATATCGACGTCGTGATGTATTCCTGTTGCTGCTGTTTCTACTGCTGTGCTACGTCTAAGTCCTCGCCCCAATCCCTTGACGAACATCCTACTACATCGCTAAAAACATTGCTACATGTACTCGCCCCCCAAATCGTGACACCCTAGGGCTGCATGCCGTGCCGTAACGGCACATGGCTATAAATCGACGGTTGTTACGGCTACGGCCCTTCCGTAGCCGTACCGTAGAAACTTTTTCTCATAAGTTCACGGTGCGGTACGGGAATTAACCGTCCGTTACGGCTTTTCTACGGCTTTTATAAATAGATAGAATTTTGTAATGAGCTATGCACATACCTAGCTTCTCAAAGAGTTTTTCGTCGCTCTCAGATAGGAAGGATTTAATATTGTTCGCATCTTTAAGCTGACCATCATGTCCTAGAGCACACTGAACAGACATGATGCCAATATATTGCGGTGTTTTGAATGATAGAGATATGACGCACCTGTTTTTAAAGAATACTAAATAAAATACATTACCCGGAAATACTCCAAAATGCCTTAGGATCTACAAAAGCATGGTAGTTTCAGTTTTATGACAGTGGAATGTTAGAATGCAAGAGACATGTGGGTGAGTAGCTGCAACTTAGAAGAAAATTATTCACCGTGCCAATAAACTCTATAATTCAAGGAGAATAATAGTAGCTTCTGTTCGCTCACTCACAGAATCATAGACGCATTGCAAAGTTCATGTTTCACTCATGCACGGAATCGGAGACGCGTCGCCAAGCACATGTAACCTCAATCCACTAACGCGCAGAATCAGAGATGCGTCACAAAACCCGTGTTGCCGTACGACGGCCGTTACGGCCGTAATGGCACGGCTTTTACGGCAATTTCCGTATCGTTGCCGTACCGTAGAGCAGTCTCGCTCTCCCCTTACGGTACGGGTACGGATTTACGGCCATATGGTAGCTGTAGCTACGGCCCCTGCGTGCAGCCCTATGACGCTCCCGTGGCGTCCTTGCGAATAGCTTCTCCCAAAACCTCTTCATCCTTCCCCCACTACTTTGCGTTCTCTCAGCCTCATCATCATCGCCTTTCTCCGGTGTTAGGCTCTCCGAGATAGCTATGCCTTCATGCTCTTCCTAATCAGTGCTTAGTGATTCTGAACTTTCCATTGCCTCCACTGACCTATGTTCGAGCTCTTCTCTGTACACTCTCTCTATTTCTGCGTCGGACGTTTGCGCTTGGAACTCTTCTTCCTCTGTGCGCATCTCTTCTAAAGCTGCCTGTTCTTCGGACATATGAGTACCAATCCTAGGGATAAACTGCTGTAGTCAGCGAGAGCTGAAGGTGTCAGGTATTGGAACACCCTTGAGGGTTGTGAATCAGTAAGAGTTAACTTGTTTTCCTGTGATGCGATGTGGTGCTAACCATTTCGATAGCAGCTTTCATTCCGGTTTGAACGTGTAATCTAGATCGCTCCTGTAAACCTAAACGAGATTGTCAATTTTGAATATAACTTCATCAGCCTACTAGCCCATGGCGAGTATGCTGGGACGATGTGGTATTTTGTGCCCTTAGACTCACAGAGCATGATTTACCCCTAATTTTCCCTCCAACTTCTCAGTTCTCAACTTTTCTCTCACACTTCGTCTCCACCTTATGGCTCCCTTAGCGCCTTACTGTCTTTCTCACCAAACATGCCCAAAGCATATACCATAATCAAAGGCAAACCTCTGCTGAAGTCCATGCCACAACATGTTCCGAGCCTTGCATGGCTTTAGAACCCCGACTGGACCTGAAAACTCGTATCCTACCTCAAGGACCATCCAGAATTCTGCTTCAAGCTCTTCTCTGATGCCACTGCCAATGTCACTAAATATACCCTAGTCAGCATTTGGTCTGGGCAGCTGTTATGTCCATGCCTTGACAACTCAAACTCTGCACATTATTATCAACTCTGCACCATTCACATATGACTCTGCACTCCCTGACTCCATTCACCACATGTTCCTCACAGACTTCTATTTAGATCTAGATTATCTATTATCTATTTCCATTTATCTTTTGATTTATATCTATTTCCTTTAATTACAATTACGCAGTTTGCTACAAGTCTCATACACATTTCATATTTTGTACCTAGTACTCTGTGTTACTTGTCTCTACTCTGCAGTTACTCATCTCCAGACTTCTAGTATTTAAACCTACTTACTTCATTATGTAACCTTAGTTCAAATATCAACCTAGTCTGCCAAATTACTCCACCTTAAGTTATCACCAACTCTGCACTCCTCTGTAGAACTCCTGCAGGGAGTTCCTCTTCATTGTTCAGAACTCCACCTTGAGTTCTGTCTTAGTTTGCTCTTGTCCTTTGGAAATCCAGGGACCACTAGTGGAAAGGGGCACAGCACATAAGCTGAAGCTGAAGTCCCTAGTTTGCCTCAAGGCAATCCATCTCCACACTCTGCCCTTGTTATCTGACATCTCCATGCCTAAGTCAGCCTATCCCCAGCATAGCACTTAACAGCAGCTTCCAACTATTACTCCTTTCATTCTAAATCATTCTTCAATATTTCAAAGCCACAAGGGTCTTTTCTGAACCTCTCTAGTTATTTCATCTACTTAAATAAATGCTACAAGCCATCACAATGTCTTGGAATAACTCTAAGATTGTAAGTGGAATAAATGCACAGCTATGATCAAAGTCGGTAGCATGAATAGGGGATCCTTCATGTAAGCAATGGTAAATAGGGGTTAAATTTCAACAGCTGCTCTCCTAAATAATGTCGAGTTGAATGCAAGACTTTGCGATGGATAAACATTTCTATTTCATTCTACTTAATTAAAATTAACAAGCTGTATCTTGCCTTCGCAAAGCTTACAATCATAAATTTGAGAGGATCTCAGAAAATGTTGGAAGGAAAGCTTTACCTATCTCTGGGGGTATTGCTGAGGGTAATCATTAAGGATGAATACCTTTTCAATAAACAGGCCAGGATCTTTCAAAGTCTGAATTAATTCTTCAATTGTTTCTCAATATCCCAATGATCTGATCCTAAAAGGATTGTAAATCAGGCTACCACCAGGTAAGGTGAGATGGTGTGTCCAATTTGCAAATTCCATCAGGAACAAGACAGCGCACTCATGTTTTTCGAACTGAAGTGCAGCATCCACTCCTGAAATCTCAAACAGAATACGAGTGAGGGCCACAGTGATGCTTTTTTTATCACCCAGGGTCACTGTGAGTTGTTCTGTCATCATAGATTTGTTCATTAATGATATAACACAGTCAATGATCTCCTGGTCATTGTTAATGCTATTGTCAGTGACAATGAGCTCCTTGAGAGATACTGCAGAAATCATCAAAAGAATAGATGCAATATTCTCAGGAAAAAATGATTGAACAGAAAACTTCTTTAAATGTGGTAGTTCAACCATCTGATGGGGCTCTATCTCCATGGGGGATTGCACTCTTCCAGGCAGGACACATATACCCAAATCCAGTTCCTGAAGATTCGAAGCTTGAATGAGTGTCTTGTAGAGTGATGTGTTTATCATAGGGCATTCCAAGAGGCAGATGAGTGTAATTATAATTCAGAAAGCTTGATAAAAACGCTGTGCCAGACATAGCAGACATGAGAGACCGGAGGCACTAAGGGCAAATGGTAGCTCTTCCACACAGTGACTGTTCCCACCATGCAAAATATTTCACCCAGTACATCAGCAGGTAAGCGCTGAATTGGAGCAAAGATACTCTCTTGCTTAGAGACATATTCTTTCATGCACACACTCTCTTGGTATAGATGACAGATTTTGTCCTCAGCATCCAATATCCTATCTTTTCCGCAGCTAATGTCATTGACAATTGCTTCATGTTCAGCACTGGATGGGTCTTGTTATGAACTGTTTATTTTGATTATTGTTTTTCTTTTCTTTTCTAATTATTAGAACAGTTTCTATAATTTCGATGACAAAACCAAACAAAGCCAGCTCATGTTGATACATGAGGATAACACACAGTAGTCGTACTTATTTCATTTAGTCTATTCTTAGTATACATGAACATTTGTAACACATGTTGCAGTATGCAGCCGCAGTGCACAGTAGTTATATTACTTACACATGCTTTCCTCATTATTTGAACATGCTTTAGTTGCACTTTATGTGCATGGCCTTCTAGTATATATAGTAGTAGTTGTAGTTCTTATTCTGTAGTCTTTAGCTGGTCGTTTCTTACTGCCAATACTATAGGTCTCTACTCCTCCTCCTCTCTCTTCCTTCTAAGTTGATAGTTTGCGTATCAACCTCGGCACTCTCTCTGAGTAGATTGTGTTGATGTGCCTGACAGGTCTAGTACAATTCCCTGGGGAGTAAAATGGGAAAATGGTGGATATGGAAGGTCAGAAAAGGGTTTGAGGACTTTTTCCGGGACATAGTTGGGGTTTGGACATTTCCGGTGGATGTTCCCATTTCGTATATATGTACCTTCCTTTAGCAACAAATAATTTGAAATAACACTTACATTTTCAGTCAATTTTCAATAAGTTTCCTGAGTGGCTGAACTTGATGGAAGGTGTGGTTAAGGGCTGAGCATCAAAAGTCTTAGTTTATTGATAAAGGAACTTAGTAAGTAACTTCGTGATGAGAAAGACTGGCAAGTTATTTTGTCTAACGACAATTGCGCGTTTTCATCCGGTAATGACATCATTCAGGCAAAAATCTTCAGAACTCAACAACTTGGATAGCCTACAGAGATACAAAGGTGGCTATGCACAACAAGTTCCGCCATTGCTCTGCAGTCGCACAGTAGTCTCGATACCAGACTCTACTTATACTTTTTTTGATATGATAATCAATCTCAATGTATATTCTCGGACTTGTATTGCATTCTTGTTTGTTCAACTTGTGTGCCAGGTGCCTCCTAATCCATATGAGTCCAAGTGCATAAAAATTCCTGGATCTGTTGGCCAGGTCACAGGTGGCCGATCCCGCGAATCACCATCATTGTATGGAGAAGCATGGAGTGCCCTCGTTGACTCAAGAGACGGAGAAAGTTGTGGCCACGATGAGCCGCTGATATCGCACCATTAGCTTGGTTTGCGTACGAGGGTGTAGTTAGCATAGTACTTACTACATAGACTCTTCGAAATGAAACAGAGTACCTGCAGTGGGAGTGCCTGAAGATTTAACAAACCACAACTCACATGCGTAGAACGGGAGTAAGTGAACTGAATGATATCGACCCCAAAGAGACTTTATCGAGTTTAAACATGTTTACTCAAGTCCAATGATCGATGTACGTGCTGGCACTTTGACACTCATTTTTATAACTAGCTTGCTTGCACTTTGTGCTTAAGCCGTGAAGCGAGCTAGATGTTAACCTGCTGCCATTTGGTTCAGCTGTTACTGGTTAAACTCTTGAGAGACCTTTAATCCTTGACAATGCGGGCTCACCCTCCTATATTCATTTACCCTCCGTATTTGCCATTGAGCGATGAGAAGATACATTGGAGCACCACATTGAAGGATTTGTCAGACGCATGTATTAGAATGGAGAGCAGTTCAACGTCATTGTTGATATCATTGAAGAGAGTTCACGAGAAATAAGCTTTGGGAACTTTGTAAGCCAGTGGGAATGAAGGACAGTCATAAACGCGCTGTTGGGTTGGAAAGTGGAAAGCCGCTGCACTACTAATAAAGTGGGTACCTGAGAAGCTTAAGAACTGCGAAAACGAAAGACGAGAAGACAAGATTATATAGGAGCGGTCGTTCGTGCTTGGCGATAAGAAATTGACGAGGAAGAAGGAAGGTTAAGAAGTCATAGCTCCGAACTCGTCGCTGGCTCTGAAATGGTGAACGAAATTAATCAGAAGCCACATTAATGATACCGTACGAATTCTTGTAGTGGAAAACTTAGTGTATATGTGAAATTTAAAAGTAACGAATGAACTGATTTAAGAAAAGATGTCTATTTCGACGTCGGTGAACTCTTGACTTCAATGTGGGCGCACCAGGGTGCCCACCTGCCTCTCGTCCTTCAACGTAGGCACATCCTGCTCTCCCGCCCCTCGTCTTTCGACGGGGGTACGCCTTGCCTGCCCAACTGCCCCTCATCCTCCGACCTGGTCACATCCTGCCCGTCTGCACCTCCCCATTCGACGCAAATTAACAATTGTTACGCTCGAATTTGTCGATAGCAATGGAAACAATTCTTCCTGTATGATGTCGCTAGACGAGAAGTCAAAATGTAAATCCAAAACAATTACTCAGTGTATAACCCGCTTAAGGAAAGGGAATCCTGTCGCGAGCACGGAATCTAGCTTCCTCAACTCGTCACTAGCGTTGACAGTGGCATCCAAATCAATTTCTTCAGTCACAGTGAGCCCTGATAAAGCTTTAAGTTCGATATCAATACCACACCATGGATCTTGAGTATCATTTGTAAGACTGAAATGAAGGTATAACCTCTTCAATGTCGAAAAAGAGGAAGGGTTGATCGATGCAGCAAGACCCTTGTACCCATCGGCGAAGTCATTCACTAATGCAATAAGAGATAGTATTTATCATTCAGGGTGGAACATGCAATAAAGGGGATGTAATACATACCTTCATAGTGGAGGTATTCTAACATTTCTGTTACTTTTATTAATGTGTTAACAGCTTCCCGATCTGAATGGTTAGCCACTTTGACAATTAATGTCTGAGGGTGACTGAAATCAAAGACCGGGGGGTCCTTGTATCGTCTGGCCTCAACTAGACTCATCATATATCTGCTAGCATCAACCCCGAAAATCTTGTGGTACAGTTCCTGGTGCGAAAGATTTTCGTGTTTTAAGTTCCCAATGATAGACTGAATATCATTTAATATGGGACTGGTGAGATTGACACAAGGAATGAGCATAGTGATTGGTAGATTTCTGAAAAGCTCAATTCCCAAGTGTGTTACAGAGGACTGGATGGTACCGGATAAAGATTCTCACAACTTCCAAGGCATCTTGTTCCAACCCCAATCGCACCCAATGATCTTAAATGAATGAGCCCGGTGAAGTTTCCCCAAGATCCGAGGCATGCCGTCGCCGTCCTGAATATCACAGCTTCTCATTCGATACACGATATTTTGGACATAATCAGCAATCTCTGGACTGCTGTCGATAATCTTTCTGAAAGAAGTGATTGTGCCCCGCCTGTACGTTTTTCGCGGTTGCGCTCGCGGAGGAGGACCGCAAGTGAGGGTGATGGACCGAAATATGTATTTGCGACACAATGGAAGAAGCGCTGCGACAAGTTTGCGACTGCGAGCATGATCTCAAGGTAGTTAAATCGTCTTGTAAAATTACTCGTATGGTGAGAGCGGGTGTATATATATGGGCAAAGCAAGGGTTTTAGTGACCGCTTGGAGGAATGAGAGGGTAATAGATTGTCAGGTGCATAAGAAATGTGAAAACATACTCGTGCTCATCATGTGACCGTGATTATATAAACTTGGTGACATTGGGTATCAGCTCTTGTACTCCCGTATAATTCTAATACTCATCGTTGTCGCTTTCTTTATCCTCTCTACACCAAATTTATTACGTTTTCTTTTCCCCATCGTCTTTACACTTGTACTTCTGGTCATTGGCATTTTATTCTCCATATTCTCTCTTTCCTCCCATCCTGTTGCTCCCTTCCTTCCATTCCTTTCCGTCCTTATTGTACCCTTATGCTAACCAACACTAGCTGTACCTTCTGTCCCTCTAGTGGCTTTATGGCCCCTCATCGAACGGCCGCTGCCCAACGTGCGAGAAGCCCTGCTCGGTCGACAAGGGCAGGTTTTCCCTCGCTTCGCCAACCCTGCTTCCTACGGCAATTTTGAATGAGAGAAAGAAAGACAGTGTTGGCGGGAATGGGAATGGGAGTATGAGTAAAAGGACGAGTACGAGGCAGAGAGAACGAAACGGTACCATCGTACCCACCCCATCGTCTCTAATGCCGCTACCATTATCTCGTCCGCGACAGAACGCACCCACGGTCGCTCCTCCAGCTGCCTCGCGACGCGGAGTATGTCTGCTGCCTCTACCAATTCTTCTTCATCCATCTCTTCATACAATTCGAGAGATTCGACAACGGAACCATCAGAAGCAGGAATCCTGATAACGAGCAATGACGATGAGGGGACGGGGCCTCGCTATTCCAAGTACCCCCCACCTACGTTTGGCAGGGTGGACGTATCGAGCAAGTCCGGGGACGTTATACCGACACCGAGGGCCGGTATTGTTCCTGTTCTCTCCTCTCGTCCTGCATCCACTGTTCCCTCTGACCGATCAGCGTCTGCTCCCTCAGCAATATCTTCCGCTTACGTACACCGACCAAACAAAACGCTGCTGGAAGCGCAGATATGATTATCATTGAAAGCCGAACTTGCCCCTGAACCCCACAGGTTTCGAGTGGGGAGTACGCGCTCGAGGGTGGGGCTGACGTTAATTCTTTATGCGTTGGCGAGCCGGTAGATGGGTTGTGTTAGTATGATTGGGTTGGCGGAGAGGGAGACCACGTCGCTCGTTAATGTACAATCCGCAGCTCTCCCTCGCGCCAAAGAAGCCTGTCCGTGTTTCTCGTGTCTCTCGCCGTCCACGTCCTCGATATAGGCTATGTCCTTGGCATGACCGCCATTACGGTGCTCAACTCGCCCGCCCTTGCCACAATGTTTCATTTCCACTCTCATCTATCATTACACTCGCCACCGACTCGCTTTCCTTGTTCACAATACCATGGAACACTTTTCACTTTTGATCCACCTACCTATCTCTAATCTCTGTGTTATGTCTCCTCTAACTCCTCGTTTCACGTTCCAAATCCTCTTCGCTTGACTCAGGCATATTCACCTAGTCATATTCTTCCGTTCATTCATTCCTCGATGCTTCATCGTCTTCATGCCCATATCACGATTCCTCATGTTTACAATTCATACCCTCAATTCTTTCTCCCCTTCTGGTTTGACGCTTCTCGTATACCATCTCTCTCAGCTTTCAATACGTCTCCTCATGTTGCTAGTTCAACCCTGTATCAATATCCACCTCATCTATAGCTCTTTACGTATCAGCTATGACACTCCATGAGGAAATCTTAAAATTCAACGATTTTTGAGCAATTCATATCCATTGATTCGGAAGCCTTTACGTTCAGCTGTTGAATCTTTTGCGCTGAGCTTTCAGCACTTCAAGGACCACAAATCTAAAAATACCGTCGGCAATCAATCAGTTTAAGCAGTGTTATAAGAGTTGTTCAATATACCAACCGTTGTGAGAGGTTCTAGAGACATACTGGGCGTAAGGTTTACAGTAGTTGGCCTCTACACAGCATTTTAGGAGTATCATTGTAGAAATTGAAAGAATTTTCGAGAGCAGTTTTATATAGGCATTATAATTATAGAATCTGTGGTTAGCTTTGTTTTTGGGTCTGATTTTTATCTTTGTATGTGGCATATGTTCATGTCTAAACCAACTCATACGTCGCTCGTTATAAACAGTACGATAATATCGAGTGAATATTAATATGCATAGGTAAACTAGCATGCATCAAATCGTTTACTATGCACCGAAGGTGATCCGTCTGCGTTCTAAGAACCTTGCTTTGAGGTATGCCCACTAATGATCAAAAGATACGAGTTTAGAAATGGAATAAAACGTGAAATCGAAATAGAAACACGTTAAGGTATCCTCCATCACCCTGCCTTTGGAACCAGCGACCCTTGAACCAATAGATTTCTTAACTGAGGAAGTAAGTCTGTGGGTACTCCCAAAGGAAGTGAGAATTTGTGGATGTACCAACCGTTTTACCAAACTCGATACCATGCTCCCGGTGCTTGTGCCCACAACCTCTGCTCTCAGACCCGTCGAAGTGCTTTTCATGCCTGGTATGGCAGACAACAATATTGTGATGGGGATACTTCTCAGAAAATTCGTCCACAGCCTGAATGGTGAACTTGGAACGGACCTAATGAGAACAAATATAGTTGGTTGCGTCACAGTCTACTTTCAGTACGTAGCCAATCAGAAAATGCAGAAAAATTCTATGCGATCCTATCCACAGGAAAGCGACCAATCATAATTATGCTTGCCATGCCACTCAACAACGCACAAATAAATTGCTGCCTCATAGTGGAAAAATTTTTAAACACATTCTCTTGGATTATCGAAGGAGTGAAATAACATTCTTGAGGAAGAATTCAAATTCTACTGAGGGCGTGGTAAAGGCAGTGAAAGGAGTAATATTTTCATCGAGCTCATTTATTTGGTTCACGATCACTCTACTTTAGAACAGAATTTGTAAGGGAAAAAAAGATCTTGCATGGTGGCGAGTACAAAGTGTTCACTACGTACTCATATAACTTAGCACTGCGTGTTCCTGTAAACCTGTCTGGAGAAGCACTATAACGAAATTAAAAAAGTCATGATTAGCCAGGATACCAAACAGTAGAATAAAACCAGGTTCACATTGTAGTTTGATGTACTACGGAGTTGATCGACAGCAGAAAGGCCGCGTGCACCAGAGCAGGAACCAACAACGTCGGCTCTGTGGTTAATCGCACTGTTGAAACATCGGTGAGGATAATCGAAACAGGAGGATGAATGGAAAGACTCACTGTCCCAATTCATGAACCATCGTACCCGACTTAGTACCTACGAGGGTGGAAGCGGTACACAGTGCGCTCTGATCAGCCAGGTTGAAGAACGAGTTGCAGAAGCTGTTACAGATTACAGCCACTTAGTCCTGAGACTGAATATTGTGGGATCTAGCATTCTAACTCACTATATGTTTCCGGATGGCTGACTGGTGAACGCAATGCTACCGGAACAGGTCGGTTCCGAGGCCTGGACTGGGCAGCGGAGTTTCTGACTGGTTGAATCATTGGCGATCGCCTGAAGGTTCCCGTGAAAGACTTGTCAATATCCAGTATGTTTAGAAACTGCTAACATACATCAAAATATCCGATCACGACCAAAGGATCATTGGTCTTGAAATAATCAATATAAAGAGGGTTGGATGCCCCGTAGGTCGCGATATACTGGCTCGCAACGGTGGCAAGGACCTTGGCATCCGCATATCTGTTAGATGCATATCTTAGTTGACTCGAATGAATGACATGCATGTATATACGTACGCCTGTGATATGATCGGCCCTCTAACGGGGTCTGTGCAGTCCAATACATGACGTTTGGCAAACGTGTCGACAGCGGGGGCTGGGCTAGCAAATGCACCACATATAGCTGCGGCAACGAAGAAAGTGGAGAGAACTTTAGAGAACATCGTGAAATATCTTGGAGAGCGTGCAGTTATGGGAATTGAAAGCAGGATGAGTGTGAAGATTAGCTACAGAATAGATGGTTTTTATAGTTGTAAATGATTATAATCTCTCACGACACGCTTACTGAGGATCAAGGAATAAAAGTCCTTCTCGACATGCCTCCCTATCACCTGTCAGAAATACAAGCAAAGAAATCCTTGATTTGATTCGAAATATTCCGGCATTTCTTCACCACCGAACACTGGAATTGTAAAATATGACATTGCACTGTTTCAGTGACATGTCTCCATGTCACTTATTATTTTCACATAACAGTTGGAATATTTTTATTTGAATTGGAGAGGATATATATAGCTACTATGACTGAATAATAATAAATTACAGTTCAAATCTCTTTTTGGTATGAATACGAACACCAAGCAAATGCTTGTCGTAATGCACAGTTCCGCATCCTCTACTATATAAGCAGTCGGAGCAACGAAATGCCGGCCCATAAATGAACACGTGTTGACTTTGAGCAGTTATTCTATTTCTTCCTCGTGAGACGCAGGAACAAGGCACGGTTTCGAGTGGGTAAGTATTGAAATATCACAGCAGTCGTTCTACAAAAGGCGATTTGGCAGGGTAAGAGCACGGGGCATGATCATCGCCGGTTCAGTGACATAAAAACGTAAATCCGCATAGACCGCATATGCGAATTCTATCACGAAGCTCTGGCGTAAACTAAACAAGTTCGTTCCAAATTCACGAAACATGCACTTCAGGGGCACAGTGAAAATGACGCGGACCTGACGCGCGTGACGCGACTGACGCGGAATGGATCTTTATTTTTCAAACATCATTTAGCGATGCTGTTTGTCGATTCCAGCTAATCTAAATTCATATCCATAACAAATAGTATGGTAGAAATTGTTATAAGTCATTTTGAAATGGTTAGGGCTTGTTTTTTGTTTTCACCTTAAGTCATTACGCATTTATTGAACCATTAACAACATTATCAGCTCAACCGAACATAAAACAAATAGTTTCTGACAATCTAAAACATGTTCAGATAGAAATCAAGCGATTTTGAGGTAGGCCAATTCTTAGGTGGTGCGCGTCACTTGCGCGTCACTCTCGCATCAGTCGCGGCACTTGCGCGTCAACTGCGCGTCAGTGACCATACAAACATCCATCAAATGTAATCAAACAGATGGATATTCATTAGTAGTTTCATTTTTCCTTTGCAATTCCTGACTTATCGCACTTGCTTTACATCCTTGTACCATTAAAAATACATCCCAATGCTTAACTCACTTGTTCAGAACTATTCCACTGTCGGGACATTACAAAAGCTAAATGTGTAGGAATACCAAAAGTAATAAATAATTGGGAAAGGGTCCTTTGTTTGGGCTGACGCGCAGCCGATTTGCGCGTCAGTCTGCATCACTTGCGCGGCAAACCCGCGTCACTCGCGTCATTTTCACTTGGCCCTGCACTTCAGCCATAACAAGTAGGTGTCAATAAACTCTGGAACGTCGACATTCGTATTAGTATGTGGTTCGAGAAGGTGTTTGATGGTCACTGAGCCTCCATCAGACTCATCATAGCGAATGACAGTCTTCATTCTTGTTAATGCCAGCGATGTCGCCCCCATCTACTTGAACCTTCGCTTGCATCCGACAGCTCCTGGTTCGCCAAGAACATCTGTCATTCACCCTAAACGTCCCACACTTTCTTTTACCCGTTGAAGTTCTAACTGTGTGACGATGTGCCTGGAATACAGAAATCTGTAAATTCATGTCTTAAAGATAGACCCGTGGCCATTGGAAGTATTTGTTTGTAGCAGTTAGGCTTAGCCCGGACTAGATGAGCTGATCGTGAGTGAACCTGAACAGGTCGTGTTTGTAGATCGACAACAAATGGTACCCTCAAGTTTAAGCTTGTGCTCATGAATTTTGGCCAGCACGAGTGCTCCTTAAGTGAGCATCAGTAGACATCGAGACCTAGGCAACTGGTGTTTGATGGTCTATACAGCGCATCTCATAGATTATCGATAGTTCGTACTCCTAAAGCCTGTAGTACCAGAAGTCATAGGCCCTTGAGCAACACAAAACTCGCCTGATAGTGTGAAAGACCATCGATTGCAACGGTCGTATAGCCATTGTTCATAAAACTTGGTCCACCGCATATGGGACTAACTCGAGTAGATGTTGAAAAGGCTTGAGTACTTGCTACCAGCTAACGTAGACCATGTAGGAGCTTGTCGAAGGATACAGATAACTGAGTAGAATGAACGATCGGGTCTGTACGTAGCACCAAAGCAATGTGAGGCAACAAAAGCTTGTATTGGTAAATTCTCCCTGCCCGTCCTCATATGTGCTAGCGGCATACCGTTATAGCAAGTTAATATATAGCATTCTCTACCTAGATCCATGACAGGTGCATGAAGGGAATGCACGGCACGGTGGACGGCGAGTCTATTGGAGGAAAAGAAGTCAGTTTCATACTCTAAGCAGTGGTGCTTGATAATTTCCAAATCACAGGATAAGCACCTTCTCGTAGCCTAAATCACTCAATTTACAGTAGTATGAGGCTTATCAAAGTGTTCCATATCTAAGAATATGGTAGCAATGTTTTAAGATAGCAAGGCCACTAAAAGGGCAAAGAGGACAGAAAGTCTCGAGCCTCAGCAATGCGCCCGAAGACAATTGCAGGGAGCAACGCATGAAAGCTATAAGGGGGATAATAATTAGAACAACGGGAGGATGAGTGAGAGCAAAAAGAGCGCACTGACATTTTAAAAACACCAAGTACGGAGCGAAATTCTTTTACACAACTTTACAAAACAGACCTAGGCATGCAGGAACAAAAAAGCTGGAGAAAATTGCGCGGCCAATTATTCCTCTACGTGGATACAATGCAACGGTAAAGGCTCTGCATTTAGGATCCTGTCACAAAAACACGTAGATTGGAACATTGAATTTCATCTGCCGATGGACCAGATTATTCGATTTATCCTCGTCCGTTTTGTCACTCTGTTTTCTAGGAGAAGCAACCATGTCAGAACTACTTCGGAAAGTGACAGCGGAGTGCATGAATGACAGGCCAAGTGAAAATGACGCGAGTGGTCGACGTGGGTTGCCGCACCAGTGATGCGGATCGACGCGCAAATCGGCTACGCGTCAACCCAAACAAAGGACCCTTTCCCAAGTATTCATTACTATCAGTATCGCTACACGTTTGGATTTTGTGATGTCTCCGACAGTGGAATAGTCCTGAATAAGTGGGTTAAGCATTAATACGTACTATCAGAGGTACAAGGGCATATCGGGATGTAGAGCAAGTGTTGTAAGTCAGGAATTGCAAAGGAATAAATGAAAATCGATGGATATCCATCTGTTTGATTATATTTAATGAGTATTTGTCTGGTCACTGACCGCGGAAGTGTCGCAACTACTGACGTGACTGCTGCGAACCTGACGCGAGGGTGACACGCAATTGACGCACACCACCTAAGAATTGGCTTACCTCCAAAACACTTGGTTTCTATCTGAACGTGTTGTAGACTGTCGAAATTTATTTTTTCTACGTTCAGTTGAGCTGATAATGATATTAATAGTTCAAAAAATGCATAATAACTTAAGGTCAAAATAAAAATAAAAAACAAGCCTAAGCCATTTCAAAATGATTTATAACACTTTCTACCATAATATTTATGATTAACATGAATTTAAATTAGCTGGAATCGACAAAAAAAGTCGATAATATGATGTTTGAATAATAGAAATTCATTCCGCGTCAGTCGCGTCACGCGCATCAGGTCTGCGTCATTTTCACTATGCCCCTAACAATTCCTTATTCAGAGATTGTACAGTATATAAATTTATATCTTTATAAACAACCTGTTTATTTGTAAATAATTAGCCTATAGTATACTAGTGCAATGCACTGTTCATGAGAACGTAGAGGGGGATACGGGCCGCTGAGCTGCCATTTTGCCGGTGCCGTGGTTTCCAATTCTCGGATTTTCTGAACATTCTTAGCAGATTTCGATCGAACAGAAAGTTTTTTGAACGCTGTGTGTACCCCAGGCCATTTTATCTCTCCCCCCCATTACAAACTAAGACACTGGCTTAGAAGGTATTAACTACCACCTTCAACCTGAAACATGCATCTTCCAATGATCTTCTTATCGCTCAAGGACAAACACAGAAGTAAATATCAGGTATAGCAATCCTATAATGATAATAAGGGTGTGGTGGGAGGGTGTGCGAATGAGGAAGACACTGAAAGAGTTTAAACTTATAAAGTTAGGCCCTAATTATATAACTGCCATTTAGTCAAAACTTAGTCAAGCTTGACTTTTGCTTGACTTTGCCCATTTTTGAGCAACTTCCGTTTATACTGAGTATCATACTTTACGCACCTGGTAACCTATAATCTATCCTTTCATGCGAGACATATTGTTTATACCATGTCTTGAATATGACGAAGTATTAAGGCATTCCAGACGCAGCGTCAAGGAACACCTTACTTAGTTTAACCAGCAACGGCTGAACCCGCGAGCGAGTCATAAAAACATATTTTAAAGTACCGGCATGTATATCGGTTATTGGACTTGACTAAACGCGTTTAAACTCGAGCAAAAAATCATTTCGAATGTAGCACAATCTTATATCTGTAAGATGAAATACTTAGTTCGATTTTCTGGTATGTACGCGACACTAACGACGCTGACAAACATCCCGATTTGACACCGTGCGACCAAGATCAGACTGGTCCCTGACGTGCGTAAACCCTTCCAAACTGTCATCAGACCCACTGAACCTCGTAGAATGCAACTTTCAGGTGAGTGAAAAAATAATGAAATAGCATGAGGCTTTCAAAGCAATATTACACCATGGCTGATCTTTTCTCAAAGCAGTACAAACTCGTACCAAGCGTATATCTGATACTTTTGACCACAGCTGCACCAGCGTCTCTCAGAATCAAAACACTATCAGAATTGACCCTACTCTGGTCTGTCATCAAGGCTCGCTCGGCGTTTGGAAGACTCACGCATAAGTATATACCTGTAAATATCACGTGTGTTGTCCTGAGGTCCGCCTTCGTCTCTCTGGCGCTAACCACCACCTTCCTGCCTATACACACCGATGTACATTCAAGGATTGGATATACTCGCAGCCATCTTGATGGTGCTTCTTCTCCAGAGGCTTTTGCGTAAACGGCCGTTGTATCAGTTTCCTCCTGGCCCTAAGAAATGGCCATTGATTGGAAATCTGCTTGATCTGCCTTCCGAATACGAATCAGAGACGTATGCACGCTGGGGAAAGGAACTCAGTATGTTATATTACCAAATGATGAGCAACCACCGTGCCTAATCATATAACAATCAGATTCTGGCATCATTCATATCGATGCAGCCGGTCAAAATATCATCATAGTGAACAGTGCGAAAATTGCGATTGACTTGTTTCATAAACGGTCATCCAAATACTCCAGTCGGCACGTATATCATCAACTTACTGAAAGTCGTCTTCTTATATGCCTTTCAGACCCTCGTTTGTCATGACAAACGAGCTGTAAGTTCAGCTTTCTGTTTGACCCACATGCACAAAATTAACACTATTGAAGCATAGGATGGGGTTGGTTAATGTCAAATCTTCCTTACGGTGAAACATGGCGCGAGCGCCGTCGTCTTTTTACTAAACACTTCCATCCTACTGCTGGAACAACTGTCCACCAAACTCGTTCAATGGAATTTATCCGTAGGATTTTACCTAATCTGATGGATACACCGGAAAAGTTTCTTGATTTGACGAGACAGTGCGTGTTCTCAGTTTCTTTCTTAGTTTATTGTGCTACATCAGCGTGTTAAAAATTATTTGAAGTATGGTTGGTGGAATCACACTATCGATCGCATATGGCATCACCACCAAGACAGAAGATGACTATTTCGTGAATCTCGCTGAAGAAGCTATTGGCATTATTAATTATGCTACTGTACCAGGCACCTTTTTTGTGGATATCATGCCTTTCCTGAAGTACGTTCCCGAATGGGTTCCAGGGGCTGGGTTCCAGAAAAAAGCGAGAATATGGAAAAATATTCAAGAGAGATTTCATGGGGAGCCATTTGAAGTGACTGCTAAAGATATGGTGAGTCGGGGATAGCAACTATGAATAGTTCTTAATTAAACCTTCCTCTTTTGATTTTCAGGAGAACGGGACAGCAAAGCCATCTTTTGTCGCGACATGTTTAAATGAACTCGAGGAGAAAGATCAGGCTGAGAAAAAACATATGATCAGAGTGATCAAAGATACGGCCGCGATGTCGTTTACAGGTACTTATACTCTGTCAAGTATCCATTCTTTGCTGGAGCTCATGTATTCAATGTAGCCGGTGCCGATACAACTGTGTCTGCCGTGTGGAGCTTTATACTTGCCATGGTCTGCCATCCTGACGTACAAAGGAAAGCGCAGGTTGAAATCGACACAGTAGTTGGACGAGATCGGCTACCAGAATTTTATGACGAAGAAAACATGCCATATCTTGCCGCAATACTGCGGGAGGTCCTCAGATGGAAACCTGTCGCACCAATTGGTGAGTAAATGTTGCGTTATCTGGTGTAAGAGTATACTAATACGCTGATTCTTCACCAGCGATTCCGCATCTAGTCACGGAGGATGATGTATACGACAATTACTTCATTCCGAAAAATTCAACCGTTATAGGAAACGTTTGGTACGTGGTCGGTCCCCAATTGTGAATAGCTTTGAAATGACGTTATCACAGGGCTATGCTGCAAGACGAAGACGAGTATCCCAATCCTGAGAGATTCGATCCTGAGCGATTCTTGAGAAATGAGAAATTGGATCTTTCTGGTGTAAGAGACCCTCTAGATGTGTCCTTCGGCTTTGGAAGAAGGTATTCTACACACACATACTATTAGGGTCTAAATGCGAAGTAACGACTACTGTCCTTATAGAGAATGTCCTGGACGTCATATCGCAATGTCAACCCTGTGGATAACGGCTGCAACGATACTTTCTGTATTAAATATCACCAAAGTTCATGATGAAAATGGAAAAGAGGAGGAGATTGATACTGGTTATTTATCTGGAATTGTGAAGTACGTTCCAACTTCTCCCTTCTTTGTAACTTCCAGCTTTGTCAATTTTTGAATCCCTATTTGACAGCCACGCAAACCCATTTAAAGTCAATTTTATACCTCGTTCAAAAAGGGCAGAAGACATGGCCCGGTCAGGGGCAGAACAAGTAGGAACACACTAACAGAATGTAACCATTCATCTCATAATTATGATTTTCCGAACCAACTTTCAACTTCGTCCTATATATTGATTGAATCCAGAAGATGGAGATCATTGAGAGCTGTCGGGCAACGGGAAAAGGCCGTGGCGTCCGTGCATGGTCTGTGCCACGTCTGTACAGTTTGCACAGACGTCACAGACTTTGCACGGACGCCACGGGCTCATGCACATTTTGTCTTATATTAGATCTACATTATTAATTAGTCTCCTCATGTTTGTATATTTCCTTTTTTCTTTTTCTTCGTCATTCAGTGATACGGACAATGTTCAGCGCCCGTCTTAGACTGATGGACGATTTCAGCTTCTATTCTTAGACTCGGCGCTCGTACGACTTCACTGAGGTGTCCCAGACGCAATAAGTACTTTATGACCTACTCTCTGAGCCCGACTTAACGTATTCTTTGATCCTTCTATCCTCTTTTATTCATTCTTACTCGACTTATAGGTAGGCAGAGTTGCCACAAAACTATAGAAGTTGTCATTGTGAATCCATCTACAATTTACACCCACAATCTGTCTGAACAACATTTAAGGCTTGGGGTTAATGTCTTCCCAATTATCAATCCTAGATATCATCTTGACTTTAAGTACACGTATTTTAAAGAATTTACCACAATATGTAAATTGGCCCGGGACTCTGAGACCACATACTTACGAAGAGAATAAATTTTGGATCAAGGGATATGTGTAAAGAGCTAAGAACATTTGTCCTGTGCAAGTTTCACGGACTTGCACAGACCTTCAAATACTCAGCATGGACTGCCACGGACATCAGCGCAGAAATGCACAGACAGCACAGACGGGCACAGACTTCGCACAGACAGGCACAGACGTTGCCCAGAGGTGTTTCAAAAGTAAAGAATGAAGTACAGGATTGCATGGACAAGCTGGTCAGTGTCTTGGTGAGTCATGGGCATCTGTAGAGTGCAAATATAAGGACTTCAGTTAAATATATCATTTCCTTTCATCTCAAAATCATTTCCGACACTTCATTTCATCAGAGCTTTGTGTTTGGTCTCTTAAATATTTGTCCAACCCCATCTTAACAACCTGAGCTCATCAAAGAAAGCAAACAGAGTTCACCTTCACCTTGAAACCCACTTTCC